>PJEN01005132.1:50157-132494 GCA_004024605.1 Pteronura brasiliensis
CTTTTTTTTTTTTTTTTTTAAAGGTTTCATTTATTTATTTGACAGAGGAAGACACAGCAAGGGAGGAAACAGAAGCAGGGGGAGTGGGGGAAGGAGAAGCAGGCTCCTGGCTGAGCAGAGAGCCCGATGTGGGGCTCAATCCCAGAACCCTGGGATCATGACCTGAGCCAAAGGCAGACACTTAACAACTGAGCCATCCAGGCACCCCAGGAGTAACATTTCTTATCAGCACAGAGGGGAGTGGACACCACAGTGATTCTGCACAAATGAACTTTACTAAAATACCTTGCCCTAGTAGCCCCCACCCATTTCCTAGCCCCTTTCACACAATGTATCAGCCCTTGAAGCCCAAAGGGTATATAATCTTTGTTAAAAAGGTATATAATCCTCTGAGCGAAATCATTTGTGCTTTCTTACCCTTTTGTGCACACAGAAATTAATAAACACTGTGCCTTTTCTCCTGTTCACCTTTCTTTTGTTATTTTAACTCTCGCATGGCCAGTGCTCGCTTCAATGAACACGTACGCTCATTCTCACACGCCCACATAATGAACCTGAGAGGTGGGAGGAGAAATTTCTCGTCCCCAACAAATGAAGTCAGGAAAGAAAATTAAACCTGGGGCCCCGTGTGAGAGTAGTTCGGGTTTGCATTTTCTTTCCTGTGCATCAATGAATGCAAAATTCATGGTCTAAAAAAAAAAAAAAAAAAAAAAAAAAAGTCTAAGAGACCCACGTTAATGAGCTGAATCTAATTATTAGTGGTGCAAAATAACAATGGAAATCACTAATGGGATCCGTTGGCCTGGCTTCTTAAAGGCAGGCAATCAGAGAAGGTTAATGTGTGAATAGCATCCTAGCTTGCACAACGGTCAACTGTTCTTTCAAATAATAACCTCACAATCAGTTTGCTCCTTACCAAATTTACTCTACATAAGCATCAGGATTCAGGGGAGAGAGGACAAGTGCTGAAGTGTAGATCCAGCAGTTCGAAGGTTGAAAGTCTTTGAATAAAGTGACGTGAGTTAATGTGATGATTACTGCGGTGTCCCCACACCTCACCCAATCCCAGCAGCCTCAAAGCCTCCTGTGGCATGCCTAGACAGGGCAGGCCCCAGCAGCACCTGCCAAGCGCGGCCTCACAGAAGAAACGGGCCATGGATGGTTTCAGCTAAGTAGCGTCTTAGGGCCCCAAGCAGGCAGGGCCCCCGAAAGGGTGCATTATGCAAGGGCATATTAAGAAATTAATCTCATTAAGACACGAGAAGTCTTGGAATGCGCAGGTCAGAAGGAAAAGGATGATGGCTGATTGTGTCTTTTTCTGGAGGCAAACAGAGGCGCACCTCCCAGGTATCTTCTTTTTTCTTTTTTTTTTAAGATTTTATTTATTTATTTGACAGACAGAGATCACAAGTAGGCAGAGAGGCAGCAGAGAGAGAGGAAGGGAAGCAGGCTCCCTGATGAGCAGAGAGCCCGATGTGCGACTCGATCCCAGGATCCAGGATCATGACCTGAGCCAATGGCAGAGGCTTTAACCCACTGAGCCACCCAGGCGCCCTCCCAGGTATCTTCTTGCCTTTAACATCTGGGAGAGTCGGATCTGCCATACACCCAAAACCATGAACACAATAAAGGCGCACACACACGTACATTCGTGCACACTTCATTGAGCCTCTGAGAGCAGATCACCACGGTTCCCCATGAGCACATTCAGCCGGAGGGACCCTGCCGACTCTCACAGTCGTGTAAAGAATTCTAGGAGCATCCTTGCTGTCATACTCAGGAAAGCTGAGTGAGAAGCAATCCAGGCCCGACAGAAATGCAATCATTTTTTCAAATGAAACACATAAGGGCCAATGGAGGCCTAGACGTCCTGGGACAAGTTCTACTCTAACTATCGAGTCAGTGGTCGTCCCGTGTCTTTGGCAGAGACATATATTTCGAAGAAAGAAAAATAAAACTGAACAACTTGTGAAAAGTAAATATTTTAAGCCAAGGAAAAGGAAGAGAACATCTCATCCCTTATTTAACCAGAGAGAATTAAGCCTCTTTTTTTTTTTTTTTTTAATTTTGTGTTTGTTCTTACAGCACCTGGTTGGTCAATGAGAACCTCCAAGGATAAGCTTCTGAGGGGCTTCATGCCTCCCTTAGAAGTCTTCTGTTACTGACCCAAGTGCCCCCACATTTTCCAAAATGAATGCACTTACGCTCAGTGCTGACACTGTCTTTGGAAACCCAACTGGACAAGGGAGAAAAAATATTTCAACTACGCCAACCAAAAATTAAATGGTGTTTAAAAAAACCCCAAAACACAGTCCATTCTTTGGCTCAGCATGTGGGTCACCCCCGGTAGGACAAAAGGGAGTGTGGGGTGTAGGGAGATGAGCAGAGTTTGCATCTGCCCCTTCTCCAAACCTCTGAGAAGATGTCAACAGATACATACCCTCCAATGTGGCCCCGACATTATTAACAGTATCAGGCTCCATGGATGTCAATTTCGGAATCGATTTCAGAACTATTTGATGAAAGGAGCAAGCGAGACAAATCAAAACACATGGCTCCTCTTAGGATCTCATGAGCCCATCATTTATGCCATACTCTACCCAACACCTTGCCCTCCACATTCGGATCCTGAGAGCTGTCACCGGACATGGAAAATCGGAGAGGGGCCTGCTTCCTTCACCTAGTCTCCATCTGTCATATAAAACACTTCCTACTTCATCACAAATAATCTGATTCAAGCTGCACTTTGTCATTGCGACCAGGGAAGCTGTGCTGACAGGTAGGGTTCTCAGAGGCCCCACACGTGGCCTCTGGCTTACTGAAAATCTGTAAGAAGGATGGAGAAAACCATCTCCTCAGATTTCTGGGGTCTCAAAGCCAACAGAAGCCATGTGGGCTTGTTGATGTCAATGCCAACCATTGGCTCCATTTCTTTCCTTTGTTTTCTTGTTCTCACTGTAGTTAGAGAACTTCAGGGCTGCCCATATTTATGGCACAGGACCTGTGTCATCAGTCACACAGGACCCTGTGCCTGGTTTAATGCTCCGGTGTCATCACTGAAACTCCTGATAATATTTTCTTTGTACTTGTGTCTTGTAAGGGAAATGCAATGAGAGAATGGAGCATGCGTGGGAAAAGAAGACATGCATACAAGACGTGTGTTCTCTGTTGCATGCTGCTCTGTTCATGTACAGCACATGCAGTATCCCAAGATCACGGAGTTCTAGGGGACTTGCAACATGTGGGGGATCCGTGAGGCTCAAAGTTGGGACAAAGAGAGCATGTCACATCCATAAATGAATACATGGGAACGCTAGGAGCTCAGAGAGGCCATGCCTTCCATTTGAACCCCAGCACGTTTCAAATGCAAACAGAAGGGAAGGCAGTGATATTCTAGGGAAATACAACAACAACAGAACCCATCGTAGCCTTGCTTGTGGTACCTCCCAGTCACTCATGCTGAAACTGATGAACACAGAAGGAAAGACAAAGCTAGGTCAGCCCAGAATTCCTGTCCTAGTCTGTCCGTCCTCCTCTTCAGGAAACCAGTGGTGGACAGTGTTGGTAGAACATGCACAGAGGAAGACACAAGATAAAAACAGCTGATTTCGTTTTGGGCAGAGTCTCCCCTGTTCTGGTGAGACCAAAATACATATGCACGGACTAGCTACGAAATATAAATGGGGTCATTCCAGTGGTTCTGTATGTAAGTTAAGTGCTCTTATATCTGCATTTAAAACTGTCATTGCACGACAGAAAGATGAATGGTAATACCGAAGCTAATAATTTTTAAAAATTTTATTTTCCTTTACTTAGAACAACATTAAAGAGCAAATGCAAAACACCACAGCAAGGCAAGAGACAGAGAGTATGGAAGTAAGGAAACAGCTTTAAACCTCGTTCCCTTGACAGCATGCTTTTCCCACTCTCTGAATATGGGACCTCACATTTTCAGTTTCTCCCGGACTCTACAAATTATGTAGCCAACTCTGTGTGGATCCGTACTCTTTAAATAACCCACCTACGCATCTAGAAGAACCTAGATGTTATAAAGAAAATCCTGCCCTTATCTTCCTGAGCAGCTTCTGTTTTTTTTAAGTCATCTCCACACCCAGTATGGGGCTCAGAAGATCAGGTGCTCTATGATAGAGTCAGCCAGGTGGCTTCTCATTGTCAGCTTTTTTTTTTTTTTCAATTTGATATTCAAAAACATCTTACTAGCAGACAGTTGTGCAGTTATGCTTACATTATGGGATAGTTCAGAATCAGTCACTTTAACAAGTAGACTTAAAGGATGAATGGACCATCTTGCTTTGAGGGAGTCAGTCTTATACGAAAGTACAGATTTGCTTGAACCTGAGTTGTCTCTACATGCCTTCCCGCCTGGAAAACTAGCGTGGTTACTTGATAGAGTCTTGGCCAGGTACTAAGGTTGAGTTTGCTCTAAGTCAGCAGTTTTCGACTCTGGCTACACATTAAAATGACCTGGGTAACATCTATAAAAACAAAACAAAAACAAAAACAAAAAACAAAACCAGTCCCAAGGCTTCATTGCAGAAAAGGCGCCCCAAACTCCACAGGAGTCCAGAATATAACTAAAGTCAAGATCGGCCGGTGGAATCTAGGACAGTGCTTTGCGACTCTGTCTGTGCACAAAAATACAGGAGCACCTTGGTGAAACTCCAGACGCCTAAATGAATTAACTCAGTCCTAAAGGGTAGAAATTGTGCACATTTCAAAAGCAGTCCCAGGTGATTCTTATGATCAGGATCATTTAGAAGGTACTGCTCTGGGGTGCCCAGGTGGCTCAGTTGGTTAAGCATCTGACTTCAGCTCAGGTCATGATCTTGGGGTCCTGGGATTGAGTCCTGCATCAGGCTCCCTGCTCACCCTGCTTGTGCTCTCTCTCTCTGTGTCAAATAAATAAATAAATAAATAAATAAATAAAATCTTTATACAAATAAATAAAAAAAAAGAAAGTACTGCTCTCAGAGATGAGAGGGAGGGGAAAAAAAGAGAAAGCTGATTGACAATGAAGCCGTCAGTGATAAAAGGCTTTGACAATGAAGCATGGTGTCTTCCAAACGTATTAACCCTCCTGCATTATCTACATCTGTGCAACAAATTACTCTAAGCTCAGAGGCTCCAACCAGCAGTTATTATCTTGTGATTACTGTGGGTCAGGAGTCCAGGCATGGTTTCACTAGTCTTCTATGGCAGGGCCCCTCACAAGGCTTCACCTGAGGTGTTGGCCAGGGCAGTGGTCTCATCTGAAGTTCAGATGCGGAAGGCTCCACTTCCAAGTTCATTCGGCTGTTGGCAGAATTCAGTCCTCACGAACAACAGGACTAAGAGCATCAGTTTCCTGTTGGCTGAACACAGCCCTTAGCTCTCTGCCATCCAGGCATCTGCAACATGGCAGCTTCCCTCTTCAAAGCCAGCAAACAAGAGAGACTCCAAGAGATATGGAAGTTACAACTTTGTGTTACATCATCACAGAAGTGGCACCACATCTCCTCTGCTGTATTGTTGGTTAGGGGCAACCTTCCCACACATAAGACAAGCCAACTCCATGAGGCTGTGGATTCCAGGAGTTCAGAACATTAGAAAGCAGTGTGGAGTCTAATAAAATGCTGAACAGAGCATGTGCTAAGAGCGTACATGCAATCTAGCAGGAGAACCCCTAGGTTCATGTGTCTGCCATCCCATCTTATCATCATATAACCTTGACAAACCCTTAGCTTCACCGGTCCTCACTTTGGCAGATCTCGTCAATGGGGTTAAAAATGATATATACTTTACAGTGTTGCTGATGTGATCACCTGAATTACTACATACAATGGGGCCAGCAAAATGGACAGCACCTATTAACGGTTCCACAGATAAGAAGTTAGTATTGTATTTCCATAAGACACTTGGTTACGTCACATTCAAGGCTCATTCTCTCTTTTGTCCCATATTAGTGAACAAGAAAACATGTGATCTTGTACACTGGGCTGATGAGACAGTGGTACAGCAAGGAAAAGCCTGTCTGACCCTCTTAAACGTGTACTCATAAAGGCTTGGTGGAAAATGAACAGCATTTCCTTCTTACATCTTTGCTATGGTGGCTGAAGATGGATCTATAAATGCTTCAATGTGTCCTCATAAATGCTCGGTGCAAACTGAATAGCATTGTACTTCCATCACACCTTTGCTACTGGAGTTCATGATGTCCTCATTCACATGTTCACTGAGCATGGACTGTGTAAGACACTGCTTCATAATGAGCAGATATCCCCACTTCCCAAAGCAATGTAGCATGTCCACATAACTATACTCGAAGGGAGACCGTAATCAATTGTTCAAGAAAGTGACAAGCAAAACATTACGGCAGTTCATAGGGGAGAGAACCACTTTAGGCCCCCAATCTCCATGTAGATGGCATCCGAGGAAAGAGCAGTAAATAGAATATATCACTTTTGGAAAGTCTAGAAGAAGCAAGTTATTCAAATATTGATGGGTGAGTACATTTTTGCCTCAAAGGAGTGGAGCTCTCGTTGTTCTGCTGAATATATTGGCCTCTTCCATGGTATGCTCAGGGCTAAGATTTAGCATCTGTTCGAGTCCTTCCACAGAGGTGGGTTAGACCCCCTTCCACTCACAGTTTGGTTTAGAGGTCAAGATCTATAACAGCACAAGAATCAAATATATCTGAAAAGATTTACTACTCACATAATGAAGCTTTCTGGGGGAGAATAGGGCAGGATCTCCAACTGCTCCAAAATCACTCTAAAGAGCATGGAAAGACACAGCTAAGCTTTCATGGTGGTTAGGGCATGGAGATGGTCTGAGGGTTCCTGAGCACAGGTTGGGGCTTGCACGGCTTAAACCTCCCACCCTGGCCAAAGGAGGGTACGCCTAGGCATTCTTATCATTGTGTTTGCATGTAGGACAGCGAGGGAGGAGGTGATCTGCTTGAAAGCTGTTAGCAGACAAACGTCAAAAATGGAGGCAGATCCTTTAGTATAGTATCTTATTTATGCATGTTAAGTAACCAGATCATTAGAATTCATGTATTTGCCTAGGATAATGAGCCAAACCAAGAATTCCAGAAACAGCAGGAATCCAGGCTTCACTTCCCTACCTGGGCTCCAGGTTAAGCTTGTGCCTGCTTTCCATGCAGAACAGATCATGAGACTAACAAAGGGTCTTACCCTGCATGCGACCTCCTGAAGGGTGGGGTGGATCGCAACCCCTCCTGACCACATCAGAGGAGAAGCGTGGACAGACCAAGAGTCTGGGGAAGAGGACTCAGCTGTTACGAGACATAAATCATCATTCCCTCTTTTTTGTTGTTCCACCCAGAGATTGAACACAAAGTTTTGACAAAAGGATTTCTCCAAAAATTGGCATTTTTATGTCTCAAATTAAACACGAGTATTCTTTGCAAGGATTCTTTTTTTTATTTTAATGGCATTTTTATGTTGGGGTTATGAATTCCACATCTCTGGAGGAGACAGCTTAAGAATCTTTATTATGACAGTATTATTATTTAAGAACCAGTGATCTGAATCATCCCCTCCTCTTCAGAGAGCTGGATTTCTTAGCAGACTGTGAAGAATAACACAAGTTTTCAGACATGAGGGTCCTCCACTGAAGAGTGTGTCTCTCAGAAGAAGTAAATAAAGGTCAAGGAGTACGGCCAAGGACTTAGCTATCTGGGGTGCCTCTTGCCACCAGTTAGGCATGCCTTTGAACATTAGAGATGAGAGATGAGAGAGCTTCAATTCCCATTCTTCAGAATCCACTTCTCCGTCTCAGCAGCCAAACCCAATTAGCCAACATAAGTGACAGAGGCATCACATAGCAGATAGTCTCACTTGTAATTAAATCTCCTTTTAAACTTTGCAAATGACCCTTTGAATAAACCTGAAAGGAAAAAAATAGCAGGCAATGCTTCCACCGTATGAAAAGTCGTTTTATCTGATGTTTTTTTTCTTCTCTAGGAGACATGCACTGATGTAAGCAGGGCCCTGGGTCAGGCCTGGGAAATACACGGACAAATAACCAGAAGCATAAAGAAGCGAGTTCAAGGTGTTAAGACATACACGGAACAAAATTCATATGCATGGTGTAAAACGAGCAGAAGTCATCTCAGACTAAATCCAGGATAAAAGTCAACTCATTCTTTCATACTGAGCTCACAGGACACTTCCTTTGTCAAGACTTCTTTGGTATTTTCCTATTCAGTTTATTGTGCATGACTGTCTGAGTAGTTTCCTGTGTAAGGTAATCATAAATAGTGCTGTGAAAAAAAAAACAAACGTTCTTTTCCATGTGGATGGGGAAGAAATGTGTGGATTTCAAAGACCAGACCTGTTGAGCCACATGGGGGGCACACATCCTTGCTTTGGCACATGCTGTGGGGTTTATAGACCGACCAGGGTACACACCCAGAAGAGTTCCAGTCACTCCCCATCTTTACCCCCACTTGATATCGTCCATCTTTTCCATTCTGGCTACTTCTAGACGTCGTCCTGTGGTACTATTGTGTGCATTCAATTTCCATTCTCCTGATTGATTATCAAAACTGGGGAAACTTTCCATATGCCTCTTGCTTATTTACGTGGTGTTGTCTCAAAGTGCCTACTCAGCCCATCTCTTTGATTATGTTTTCGGCAAATCCGGTGCTGACTGAAAGATGTTCTTTATTTATGCAGTATATTAGTCTTTTCTCTGTATATGTCACAACTACCTTCTCCAATGCCCTACGTGATATTTTCATTCTGTGAATGTGGTGTTTCGACGAACACCTCAGTTATCAGTATCTTTACTTTGGATTGTGGTGGGACTTAAATTTCCCCGGGGACGACAACTCCCACCCTGAGCTCCAAAGCCCACGTTTTAGTCCCAGCGTTTCCTGAAAGCATGCAGTACAGCTCCCCACAAGCTGTATCTTCACTATTTGTACATGTGCTTAAACCGTCACACCCAGACAATAATCTTAACCACAACAGGACTGTCCTCTTCATCACAGTAGGAGCGTAATAACACTTGGTTTCTATTTCTTACAAATGTGACGATTTTTTTTTAAAAAGTCAGCAGGCAGCTTACAACATTTGAAATCATCATTTCATATCCGATGAACACCCTCTCGATACGTTAGAGGGAGTTTCTTCTCAACAAATTAATCCCCAATTTACCTGTATTAGTCATTAGACTTCCAAGTCGAGCTACATTCCGTTTGTTTTTAGTCTGACATCCATCTGGGTTTGCCTCCGGGAACGCTTAATTAGGGATATGTTATCTCTTAAAAAGCTAGATCAAAGTAGCCTGTTAGCTTCATGTTTGACAATCAGGATGCTTGAAAGACTGGTGCGTAGGGAAAGTGCTTGGCAAGTGTGGCAGTTCGCAGAGAAAACAACAGTGCAGAGTGCAGAAATCTGGGCTGAGAGCGTCTCGTGTAGGATAAACATGGGGCTGAGATCAAGGATCTGGGAGGCAGAGCCTGATGGAGAGTCCCGTAAAGACGAGATAACCCTGAGGAGAGGGAAGACAGGTTGATTATGAACATGCCCACCGCCTCCCCCAGACCAGCTGTCAAACAGAAATGATCACTCCAGGTTTAAAGAGTTGACAAGTGAGTGAAGACGGAGTGGCTGTGTTCAGAGGATAATACACTCCGGCAACTGGCAGGAGGTAGACAGAGAGACAACTGAGGGAGCCCCAAGGTGCTTGTGATGAAAGGGGGGATAATAAGGTGGTTTTATAAACATCTAATACCCTCCAACTTCTGATCTTGGCGTAAGCCTTCCACAGCAGCTGCTGCCCTGTCCTGCCTGGATTAGTGTTCACACACAAAACCAACTTTGGAGCTGAAAATGCCAAGATTCGGGCTGAAGTCAGTTCTGTTCCCAGGAATGCTCCTGTCAACGTCGCATTAACACAAGCTTCGCCAGCAGTGACAGACCACGAGAATTACGTGTATTTGCAAGGCTTCAAACAGACGAAGATGAAGAAAGGTTGCACAGATGATGTTTTCCTTAGTGGTGTCGCTAAGAGATTTGTTTTATCGGAGTAACTTTTGGAAACCTCTCCTCATGTTGCTAAATAAGAAATAAGTTCCTCATTTTCATTGGATCTCTGAATGGAGACCCGCAGCATTGGCGGATGCAAGAAATGACCTGGGCATCCTGTCCAAACACAGATTTTGAACCAGCATGTCTGCATATAGTCCAAAGTCCATCTATCCATCCTTCCTTCCTTCCTTCCTTTCCTTCCTTCCCTCCTTTTTTCTTTTCTTTCTTTTTTTGAATCCATTTTCAAATGCAATCAGGTGCTTGGCCGAGCCCAGCCCCTTGAAATTGTAGGGCGCGGAGGGTCCTGCTGTCTTTCCAGCTGCCAGCCGTGGGCCGTGGACTGTCCTTTGCACCTGCACTGAACTCTACCGTCCCTGCATGGGGTCACCCATGCCTCAGACCCAGCAAGGATGCGCGTAATCATTCTCACCTGGCCACTTGCTTCCTCTGCTTCTGCTGCGTCTGAGGGGAGCCCCTGCCCCGCTCTGTGACTTTGAACAGGTCAAGGGATCAAATGGAGCCCGTTCCCATAATCCAGAATCATCTCTCTATTTCAGGATCCATGACTTTACTCAGATCTGCAAAGTCCCTTTTTGCCAGGAACGTATGCCCTTCACAGTTTCTGGGGATCGGGTCGTGGAAATCTCTGGGAGGCTATTATCCTGCCCATCCTCAGGCCAGACACGATCATCATGGGATCACCTTGGAGTGTGTATCCTCATTGCTCTAGGGGGCAGGACTGAGTTACATCTCTGGATTTATCTTTTTTTTCTTTCTTTCTTTCTTTAAGATTTTATTTATTGATTTGAGACAGAAAGAGAGAGCATGAATACAAGGAGGAGCAGAGGGAGAAGCAGACGCCCCGCCGAGCAGGAAGCATGATGTGGACCTCAATCCTGGGACTCTGGGACCAGGAACAGAACGGGAGGCAGATGTTCAACCAACTAGGCCACCCAGACGACTTCTGGCTTTATCTTTGAAAGACAGCTACAGCCAGACACCTGTGTGTGCGAACACACACACACACACACACACACACACACACACACACACACACACACACAGTGTCCTTCCTAAGTGCTTTCATCTGCTCTGTCTGCCATAACCAAGTACCACACACACTAATGACCTTAACCAACAGGATTTCATTTTCTGACGCACGTTTCTTTCCATCACTGTGTGAACATATACATGCAAATATCCTTCTCTCAGGAGGACACCACACGCAGGACCTCGTTTGCCATCGGTTACCTCTGTAAAGACCCTTGTCTGCAAATTCTGAGGTCTTGGGGGCTAGACCTTCAATGCATGGATTTGGGGGGCACATGATTCAGCCATATCACACAGGAAGGGCCTGGTCACCCATCCCATCCCCAACCCTCCTTTCTGACTGCTTCTGAGCCACTCTGGGCACTAATGGAACCATCTCTGAGGTGCACCTTCTGTTCCCCCTCTCACCTACACCCCAGGTATCTCAGCTTCTTGCTCTTCCAAATGGACACCCCCCTCCTGCAGAGGGCACAGGGAGGCACTTAGAGAGAACAGCACGTCTGAGCAATACACAAAAATAGACTGAGATGGAATTCTTTGTAATGGCTTTGCAAAAGACTGAAAATGGTTTCGATTATATGGTAGTGCATAAGTTATTTGTACTTGAGTTATTCTCTGATGCCAGATTATAGTACAAGCAAAGCAATTAGCTTGAAAGGGTTTAGGAGAAAGCCCAGGAGCAGAGGTAAGGAGAGAGAATTCACTCTCCAGTATCCAAACGCATACCCCAGCTGCAACGGTCCACAGTCTGCGTCTCTATCCAGAACAGGCAGATCTGTACAATGATATCGTGAACTTCCCATTCAACTCTCACCAGGCTGGCTTTGTTGGCCCAGCACGGACCAGGCAAGGGCTCCAAGTGGGTTCCTGTGGGCAGAACCAAGCTGGCCTGATTCCACATACATGGACACCCCGGGCCATTCAGCGAGGCCTGCTATGTGTTGAAATAGAGCTTCTAGGGTCAGGGTCTCGCCTGTGGGCAAGGACTCCAGCCAGCACCGGGAGCTCTTCTGCCCGCAAGCTTGCTACTTCAGAAGACAGCCCTGCCCCGCTGTCCAAACCAGAAACTGCCGAAGTCGCTTCAGAGCCCAGAACCAGCTACGGCCAGCAAAATACCCTTGACCGACGCATCTCCCACACCACGCTGGTGTTCTCTCTTTATGAAGGCTAAATGAAGACTGGCTGATGGGATGCTGAAAAGAGAGACCGTCTCGTTAAACGCACAAAGAAAAAAGGTGCATTAAGGCAATGCTATTTTGAGCAAACTCAGCAAGACCGAGGAGGAAGGCCATCGGAAAGAACTTGATGTCAAAATGAGGCCTAGCTTCTGCCCATATTGGCTAAGTGAAGCTCTTGACAACGGCATCGAGGACAGGCAAGTCTCCATGGGTGACAAAGACGATGGCTTCAGGGCCCCCTGGTGTCTCTGTTTGCAGGGACCCCACCTATCCCGTGCCAGGACCCTCCCGTGACTCGGCGCAGGTGGCCCCCCCCATCACGCGCTAGAACATCAAAACAACGTGCTACCAAGTACGACCTTTAGTCTTGCGCACAGCGGTATCCATGTCCTATCCCTGTTCTCCTCTGAATTCTCATCTCCTTGTTCATCTCGCTATGTTCAGGGCTCCACAGAGCAGCGCCCAAGTCAACAGAGACATTCTTCTAAGTACTATCAAGGAAGAGACCTTCCACGATCATTTCAGCACCTCCCCCCAAGACCCAGTTCCTGGCAGTGAGGACACAAGCGGGTCCAGGTTCCTGGACATCAGCCACAACCCTGGTTATACCTCAGAGCTCTGAAGACCAGCCCTTTCCACCAGGGAGACGCCTCACTGCCCCAGAATCAGCAGACCATTCGTTAGAGGGGTGGCTTCTAATCTCGCTCTAACATCATCCTAATTGCAGCAGGTAGCAGGAGGGGACCTAGGAAAGGCAAGAGAGTGGAGAAGAAGCAAGACTGCAGGACATGGAAACGGAGTATTTGGGGACCCCAGGGCTGTTGAGGACACAGACAATGGGGAACACAATCAGGGGAGGGAGATAGAAAAGAGAAAATCTGCCGGCATCATAATCTTTGTCTTCTATAAGCTCATGAACTTACTACTCTTCCCGATGCTGTGCAATCACTTAATTTTCATCAATGAAAGTTATCAGCGAAACAGCAAGCAGAAGTGAGTACGGCCTGCTCTCACTACTTACCCCCACCCCCTGGAGACTTTCAGTGGGAATAATCCAGGTTCTAGGACCGTACCCAACCACTCTGAAGTCTCTCCGGGGGTAGAACACAAAGCTGGATGCCTTGCCCACTCTTCAACCCCAGTGTGATGAGCGGAGAGGTTCTGCTCATCCTTGGCACTCACAGACTGGCCAAGGAGGCTTTGCCATCTTATGGAGCCACCATGTCCATGCGAGCTGTCAAGCTTTTGGGCAGCAGGGGACAGAGCCCCAGAGAGGCAAGTGAAGGCAGCTGCCCCAACCCAGAACTCAACCCAGTGACACCCATCACTGCTAGTGCCACCCCACTGTGCAGAGCCTGCAACACAGGGACGTTCCTCCATGTGTCCAGCCTTAGAGGAGGACCGGATAGAGAAGCGTACGGGGCATACCACAAGGGCAAGGAGGACTGGGCATGCTTAAACCACGGTGCAAAGCAAAACCCAACTCCCCAGCAGCTCGCCAGGCCATTTTCTGGAAGAACATCCATGCTTTTGTCTGAATTACTTCAGTGCACTTGCCGTGCACTGTGATTATGTGATTATGAACACAGAAAAGTGCCATGACTGAATATGGTCTGTTTTAGACCCTTCTACATATTAATAATTGTGGAATGGCATAAATGTGTCTGAAATAGACTTTATTAAGTACACGACTCTAACCATGTCTGTGTTTGGGCCGCAGGGTGGGGGGACATCAGGCTCTGGTGTGACAATAGCGAATTTATAAGGGAGACACCAACAGAAGTTGAGACTTATATCCATTTCCAATCTCTTGGAGGCACTGGGGATTTACTAATATTTATCTTATGAAAAGCATACTGTATGACCCCAGGAAAGTGAGAAGAGAAGGGAAAAGGCTCTAGAAGCATGCTGATATCTTAGTCCCCTACACTTTCCCATCTCCAGTTTTGGTTCCCTCTCTTTTCCCGGTATTTGTCCTTCACAACTGACCTGGAGAGCTCACGCCATCTGCTTTGTTTCACAAGGAAAACCCCATCCCCGCAGGATGCTTGTCCTGCCCAGTGATGTGCCTACTGGCTACTGGGGTGGCTGGAAATTATTCTTACGGCATACACGGATAGACAAGATCCCTCCAGGGGAAAAAAATGGAGCTCCCCTGGACACAGATGACACGATCCGTTTCCAAAGAATAAATGGCCTTGACCATCTTTGCTCAATGTCATACAATCGTCTTTCCAAAGGGCAGCACCAAATGTTTCCAGAACTTTTCAAATTATAATAGCAATTATATTCCTTTCCTGACACCATTCATCTTAGCACAAAGAAAAACAAAAAACAGAAAATTAGCAAAGCTTTTTTTTTTTTTTTACTAGCAAAGGATGTTAAGCAAGGTTTGGTTTCACGACACTCTCAATGTTAGTATGTTGAGATGAAAATGTTCACATTCACACACAGCCACTTTGCATGGACTGTGACAATGTAATCAGACAATGGCAGTTCAATCAGCTAAATTAATCCTACAGGTACTTCAAACCCTTCCGTCCAAAAGGCCAACATCTTCTGCTGCGCCTTCTGGTGCCGGATGTCCAAGGCGGTGTTCCAGGGTAATGAATTACAAATTTAGAGCGGGCAGCACAAATGCCCCCACATGCATAAATTCGCAGCCTCATTATGCAGGTTTTCGATGTATGTAACGGCAGGGTACTGTGAGTGCCCCATAGGTGGCTGTGCAGATATGAGAGGGAAACAATAAAAAAATGCATTGAAGGAAAAAGTAAGCTAGTACATTCCCTTCCATGGTCCGTGTTCAGGAATGAGTACGGACAGATGGAAATGGGGACAATGGTCTCATTAGATCTTCTAGCCTCTGTCTCCCTGAGCTTGTAGACTAGTCTTCACACGTGGCTCATGGTAGATTTAATGTTTACGTTTACTTCATTCATGTACAATATATATTCATTCATTATACAATAAATAGGCCTGCAGGGCTGGCATGTGGTAAGCCTGATTCCAGCTATTGGGAAGAGAAGACAAAGTCCTGCCCTCACGTACTGATATCTTCAATCTCCTGGCCAAGGAAACAGACAATCGACGCATCTGGGATTGGCACTTTACACAGACGGCCGTCATCTACTGCCGTTTTCTGTATTTCAGGAAAGCCTTGCCCAGAAGGGAATTTCTGAGAAGAAAACTGGACTGAAGACAGAGCCCCCCTAACTTTCCATCCACACAGAGGCAACAGGGAGTATGACGGGCATGCATGAAGACGGCGTGGGCAGGGAGGAACTACTGCAGGTTGTCTGGAAACACGGCCATTTTCACAGCCCCTCCATCCTTCATACCCTCCCCTTGACCTTCTGTCTCTGCAGTATTTTATTAAACCGTGCAGAAAACCCCCTTTATCACAAATTGTATACCTCTGGTGTATGAGTATTCTGTTGCTGCTGTAACAAACCAGACCCAAGTCAGCAGTGGAAGACAGCATCTCACAGCTGAGTGGTTCACAAGTGCAGCTGGGCTCAGCGGGTTCTTCTGCTCCCCGTCTCACAGGCCAAAACCAACATGCAGGCCACTAGGAGCTCTCATCCGGAGACTCTGAGAAAGACTCACTTCTAGGTGCATTCTGGCAGCTGGCTTCCCCGTTGCATGGGATTTGAGCACTGTGGTCTCACCTTCCTGCCTTACGTCCTTCTCAGGCTTCAGTTCCCCAGGACTCCCCCTTCTGCCACATCTTTTCCTCTCCAAGTCAGCAAAATTCCCGGCTTTTACTGGTTCATGTTATGCCACACCCACCCTGATAAACCAGCATTGTCTCCCCACATAAGGTGGATAAGTAACCTTAGTTATATCAGTAGGTCTTCTGCCATGTAACATAACTATAGGAGTTACGCCAGCAGTCAGAAGTCACGGGGGCCAGGATTCTGCCCAGCACACCCACTGAACCTCTCCATACGAGCATCTACGTTGTTCTGCAAGCACAACATGTCCTGAACTCCTCTGTCCTCTGATTTTCTAAATATCTATAATGGCACCACTTTTCACCATTTTGGCCCCTTCTGGGCTTCTCCCTCTGCTTATAAATTTCTCAGGTTCACACCTATAACATGGTGTGACAGCATGCATGTCAACTCTTTTCTTGTCCCAGCAAATACAGAAAATGAGCATATCTTTATGCCATACTGGTATCAATAAACATGGCGGTTGAGAACATCAACCACTTCTGGCTCCATTCACCCATCCCAAGTTGGAGTGATCGGTTTCTCAGTGATCAGTTTCTCTTATATGACAACGTCCTCATGCTCTGCAGACCACCACCATGACCACGACCTTGGAGCTTGTTGGAAATGAAGAGATTCACGCCCACCCCTGACTGAATCCAAATCCAACATAATGCCCAGTTGATATCAAGCCAGAGCTAAAGAAAAAGGCCTTATGCCTGAGGTCTGGAAATGTCCTCCCTCACCTTCAGACTGTTGGAAGAAAGTTTTTCAGGCCAAAAATATAACAAACGAACACGTAGAGGCCTCCTCTCTCTTTGTGAGTTTTGACATCTCATCTCTTACGTCCTGGAGATGTGCGCATCCTTGCCATCCCTGACTCTTTCAGTCAATCTTATCCTGAATTCTCCCTCACTGATTTACTGTCCATCACAAAGACCACCTAAAAATGATCCTTCCTGAAGGTTCTTCCAACACCACCGATAGCATACTTAATCTTGCTGGATAATCATGCACGTCTGGAGACTGGATAATAATCACGCACGTCTGGAGAGCTTCTCACGCAAGCTCTTCTCCTAGATATGCTTTGTGATATCTGAGTATCTGTCTACCTTATAAGAACAGCCAGTGTACATAAATCATGCCAAATGATGCATCTCTCTGTGGTCTTATTTTCTTTTGTTTCCATAATTCATATTGTTATCAGTGTTCATACACGTGTTCACAGATGGATTACTGCCTGGTTAAAATAAGTATCTGTTATTGCTATTTGTTATTAAATGTTCAAGGTGCAATGGAGTTTGATTTCTTCTTCATGTTTGTAAGGCAGGGAAGAGACTGAATTTTAATCTCAGCAATATATCTTCCAGTCTGTTACATCTGTAGGAGAACATGAATCTTAGACTTAAGTTGTTTATGGTGATAAACAGTATATCATTCAACAGGTACCATGTTCCTTGTACATTTAAAAAATGGAATTTAATTGCAAGTGTCTAAAATTATTTTTTTAAGATTATTTATTTATTTATTTGACAGACGGAGATCACAAGTAGGCAGAGAAACAGGCAGAGAGAGAGGAGGAAGCAGGCTCCCCACTGAGCAGAGAGCCCGATGCGGGGCTCGATCCCAGGACCCTGGGATCATGACCTGAGCCGAAGGCAGAGGCTTTAACCCACTAAGCCACCCAGGCACCCCTAAAATTATTTTTATAGATTGTTTCATGGCAGTATCCTTTAGGTGATCAGGATTTTCAGATGATTCACACTTTTTCAACTTTTAGAAATTAGAATGATTTCAATTCTTAAATTCCTTAAATGATACACATTCTTTTTTTTTTTTTTTTTTTTTTTTAGTGAATGTGTAGGCATAGAGCCCAACACAGGGCTTGAACTCATGACCCCGAGATAAAGCCCTGAGCTGAGATCAAGAGTAGGACACTTAACTGACTGACCCAGCCTGGCCCCCCAGTGATACACATTCTTACAACTATTAACAAATGTCACTTTTAATGTAGGACGCATACTGCAATTCTACTGTTAAAACGTATAATTATCATGTAATTTCCAAATATAGAAGGCAACTATGAAAGGACAAAAATGAATAAATAAATGGACAGATTTCATTGTTATTCTAGGCCTTCCAAGCAGCCCTGTGCCACATGGTTGGGAACTATTATAATTCAGTCAACATTATACATTTTATTGAGATTATGATAATAAAAAAATAAGGAAGACACAGAGCCATCTTAAGATCTTACAGCATAATTGCCAAACACACTCATGAAAAGAGGAAGTACTCCCTAGGACATGGGAGAGAAATTACAGTAGACAAGGATGGCCAAGAAATGATTGCCTTTGTACCCTAAAGTGTAGCTAGATTTTGAATAAATGAAGGGCAGAGGGAATTGGGGAAAAAAAACTCAGTAATGGGAACACATGTGGTTGTGCAGAAGAGAGCCATATACTCTAAAGTCCTAATTATGTGAGACATGGCACGTACTGAGGTGGTTTTAAGTCTAGAGAAACAAAATGGCGGTGGTAATAGGAAGAGGGAATGAGGGGAAAATGGAGTATTTCCCCTTCTGCTGTATTCATTCTTTAATATCTTGGAATTCTTGGAGGAAAATCATGGAAAATTCAAATTCTCAACTTCCAGTGACAGGAGAAGTTTGGTAGGGAACCAATGATGTGTCGTGTCAATTCTCAAGTTTTGTTGCAAGAGGGAAACATCCTCTTGGATCCTTCAGAGATTTTCCCACAATGCCAATGGCCTGCAAATGTATCACACTCACTATTTCTTGTATTCTACAAAGTGATGCCATTGGCCCATTTTCAGATTGTGCAGTGGCTATGACGACGTGCAGTTTACAACTGGCCCTGGTGAGTTATGATACGGAAGGGTATTACTTTGTTCTCATTGAGTTTAGGGATGATTCACTTCATGGCCCACTGAATGAGTTTTATACTCAAAGTTGCTAAGTCTTCTTGCCTTTTCACCTCTTTTTATGGCTTCTCTTGGCACCTGCCTAACAATGGCAGGGTGGGTAGATTTTGCACATGTCTGCTTCTTTCACTAAATGGTAGCCTTCCTGGGGTCTTCCTCAATTCTGCATCATTCATCGCTTTCAGATGGCAGATGTGTGTTACTTAGAAAGGAGGTTGGAGGAATTACCAAAAAAAAAAAAAAAAAAAAAAAAAAAAAATGCAAGAGACGAGGGAATGTAATGGTATCCAAGCAGAAAGAGATCAAAGGCTCATGGAGTCAAGAAATACCATAAAACAAATATTTCCAACCTTATCCCACATGTGGTTTCCATGTTCTCACCATGAAACATGTTGGGAAGCAGTGAACACAACATCTACATGTGGTATCTCTGTACACAGCATCTACGAACTTTGGTTTTCAAGGTGGGTTCCATGTGTACCTTGACGGCCACACTGATGTGGACATTTTCCAGTTTGGGCAGCTTCCTTCACTACATTTGAAGTCCGTGAGTCCTGCTCGGTGGCTTACCCATGGGATATTAAGCTTTTGACGTTAGACTTTGGAACGAGAAGAAATTGCTGCTCACAAACTGGGACAGAAACTATGAACACACAGAACTAGACACATCTCTGAAGTGTTGGAAGAGTTCTCCATAAAATAACTACTGCACGTTGGCAGAAGAACCCGCTAACGAAATCTGTTGTTGTGTCCCCCTTAGCTAGAGACATGTATTTCCATATGCATTGTTCACCGCTCCCTTGAGCCTATAACTCAAAGTTCTAAAACCTGAGGAACTCTACACCTTCCCCCACACCACTGATAGGAAGCTGAAGTTTTCAGAGAGTAACTCTTAATGCCTCTCGTCACAAAATCGATATTTTCAGATAGTTCAGGAAGGCTCTTCAAAGACGTGTGGAACTTCACTCTAAGCTAGTGTTGAGGAAAATCTTTACACTTGAGTAGGAACTCAGGAGCTGTCAGAAACTTCACCAAAACAATAAACTTCATCACACGGTGGCTGGCGGAACTCGTTTTCTCTCCTATCAACCTAACACTTTACGTCTTGGTTTATGTCATTTTATTTAACAAAAACACAGTCATGCCTGGATTTTCTCAAGATCCTCCTTGTAAACTTTTTACTAGGACCACTGGAGGAGAGGCTATGGATGGTCCCCATGCCCTGTGTTCATCAGAATGGCACCAACACCTCTGTTTTCCTTAGTTTTTATTTCTTCTCTAATCCGTCTCTCTGTCCCTCCATCCGTTCTTTTCATCTTTACATTCAGGAGAATGAAACTGGCTCCTGCAAGAAGCCCCCTTGGGAGTAAATCTCTAGTCTCCGGCATGCTACAAAGATTCAATAAATCGTAAACATTATGATTAAGAAAGCACGTATTTGCTGTGTGAACATGCAAGTTCCATGTTCTCTAAGGGAATGACCTCTCATCCAAGCTTCATATTTTATAACTAAAAACTCAATATCCACTTTCAGAGTGAAAGGCCATCGGATCCCACTTAGCCGTGTGGGGCCAAAATTCTCTTCCCACAATGGACCTAAAGAGACCGAAGCTTAAAAAACGGTTTTCTCTTATCACACAGCGCTGACGTTTTATTCTGGACAACGTTCTTGGTGGGTTTTTCTGAAGCTACTGTATCAAAGTCACTCTATTTCTGAGTTCTACAAATGAACACAACAAATGCCTCTGCTCCTTCTTTGTAACCCACAGCCCAACACGCTTCCCTAAAATGGTAACCAGAGCTTTCCACCAATGCTCCATGACTCGCCGTGGCCACCCACCTTGGAGAGCGAGGCGTGACAGTAGGGACATGAACAAAGGGTGTGCTTGGGTTTTACTCCCCAGGTTCATGAGCAGAAAAGCGTTTTCCACTCCCTTGTCCTAGGATACTTTTACTAGGGCATTGCTGCATAATTATCTCTACTCAGCTTCCAATATCTCCTGCCTTTGTCTGGCAACGGGTCTCCCTCCCATTTATTCTTTGAAGTTGAGAATAATTAAAAAGCCATTAGACTTCTGTCTTTGCAATGACACTACATAAATTACATCTCGGTGGTGTTGAAAAGCTGTGACGTGACCTAACCCTTCCAAAGTGTCACCTGATCTACAATTCAAATTTCATTTGTGTGAACAGGTCTCCTTCAAGTGTTGTTAATTTGAAACTCAAGGATTTAGATGTAAATAATGAAAATATATTACTTATTATTAATGTGGTAGCTTCTCGATCGTCTTCCATCTGGGGAAGCATATTCATCGGTAAAGAATGGTATTTTCTAAAGGACCTACCACAGTAGGGAAATCTCTGCTGGTATTTTTAAGGTAGATTGGATGATTCTCGTGCATTTTCGGCGGAAGGAAGGTTCTTAATCCTTACACTCTCTGTCAATGTTTATGCAGACAAAGAGGATTTTCTATTGGTCTTCAAATAGAAAGATCTCAGTTCTGAATGAAAAGAATTGGGGGGTGATTATGGTAGCAGGCTGCAAAGACATTCGAGAGAGACCAAGACAGTATTCCTGTAAACATGCGTTCACTCTCCCTCCCCGCAAATATGTACCACACAATACTTAGGAAGTTTCCGGGCTGGACAAGAGATTGCTTTTGCACGGCTAAATCACATTGGCCTCTATATACAACAGCCCCACAAAGAGAACTGCAATACAAGCTCAAGTATGTGGCAGGGACGATAAACTCCAGAAAGCATGGGGACACATGAGACGCCGGAAATCAGCCCAGGAGAGCGTACGAGCCACTGCTCCTCCAAAAGTCTTGGGGGGGGGGCGTCTTTAAAGATGAGGAAGAATGAGCACACGGAAAAAGGAATAAGACAGGGGAAAATGTCTCTTCTCGGAAGAGCAGCAAGGGAAAACGGACAGAGGTAGGTAGCTGTACAGAAAGTCTATCACAAGCCAGCAACAGGGAGAAAATCGCCAGAGGCCTCAGCGCCATGTTAAAGAACTTAGAGTCGGAGCTCAGTGGAAATCAGGAATGACTCCCGCTGGGTTTTAAACAGGCTCATGATAAGGTTGCGATTCTATAGAGATCCTCTGACGCTAGCACAGCGTACCGGCCCAAGGCAGCAATAGAGAACGCTAAGAGAGAAAACTGGTTGTAATGCATGAACCCCAACTCAGACCCTGACAATGATGATGGACAAAAGGGGGAGATGAAAGAGATTTTTATAGGGGATTCTGTCAACTGTGGTGTCTGAGAAAGGAACACAGGCATGAGTCAGGGTGACTGTGGGGTTCTGACTTGGATATTTGGGGTGGGGGTGGGGAAGGGATAATCTTCATCAACATTGAAACATTAGGGGGGAGAGCAAATTAATTTTATATACAAAAGTATCTAAGCATAGAATAAGGAATGGGTTCACAGAAGAAGAAATTCTAAGGAATGAGCAGATTAGCTATGAAAGTTACATAAAAGATTCAGGAGTTTAAAAAAATATGTATCTATCTCAAAAGTCACTAACTACTGATAGGCACACCACACCCAAATCTATTTTAAAAATACCGTTTCTTGGTTATACTGTGAGATAGGTGCAGCTCATGTAACCATCTATAAACTGTACAACTGAAATGAGGACCCCTAACTGGGGACACATCTGTTTCATGGTAGAGTAAACGGGGAATCGAGAGAAAGTTCCGGAGATGCATTAAAAGAGAACGGAAAGTCACATGCAAACATGCACGCCGTAGCTTTACAGCGTTTGGTCTGTCGGTGAAGTCCGTAGACCGAAGGCTGAGCTCTCCCCAGAGCACACGAGGCTGTGAGAAAGAGAAACGCAGGGGCTCTTCTCAAAACTCACTAAAAGTTTTAAGACAGGGATACAAATAGAACCGCAAATTCGGAGCAATGGCAAAACAGAGAAAAAAAAAAAAAGCGTCATCTCAGAATGATAAGAGGAGCCTTGTTGAGATTTGGGCACGGAAAATGGCAAGTTAATGAGAGGAGACCTTTGAAGGGTTTGAAAGACAACCGTATCATTACCTCATTTATTTTTTCCAAGCCAAAATCCTTCTTGAATTTTTGAAGACAGATACTCCTTAGGCACTGACAGGCTTTGCTGAATTTTCCTGCCAACCACACTGGCTTCTTCTTCCGTGTTGGCACACGTGGGCTTGGTGTATGACTTGGTTCTTCATGAGTGAACCCCATTATTCCTCTTTAATATCTTAACCCAGCTCTTCAGAATAGTCGGTCGGAGAGCCGTCGATAGAGACTTGCCAAGCTGGCAAATGTCTGTTTTTAGCAATCAGATGGGACGCGGGAAGAGCCCGAAAGCACCAGCCCTACCGCAGGTTTCCAACGCCAGCACTGTTGACGGACGGGCAAGGCAGCCTGATGCTCCGTTGGGCCGGCGCTGCTCCCATTACAGGATATGGCACCATCTCGGGACTCTACCCACTGAACGCCAGGAACAACCCCTTCCCACTCAGCGCAACCAAAACGGATCCAGACATTGCTGTATGCCCCTCTGGTGGGGAGCAGAGGTGCCTGAGAACCATGACGATAAAGATGTTATCTTTCTCCCCAGTAAAAGGGAAAGCAACATTCAGGAATCAGGAGAATAATTTTTCGATGCAAAGGATACTTGAGTTGCATAAGATCATAAACTATAAAAACTCACACTATATTATTATTTATAAACATATATATATATATATATATTACAAATTTCAGGAAATAGTAAAAGTCAGAAGACAAATTACTAGTATGGGCAGAAAAACAGGTGTATGGAAATACCAGTAATGCAACCCCCTAACAGGATATGAAAAAAGGAATACAGATGAAACACGAGGCACTCTTGCTTCTTCTCCAGGTCAAACATAAAAATTCTCCCAACTTCTTCTAGTGCTCCGTGATCGAGCCATCGTTCAGTCATGGGTAACCTTCAAAGTGAATGGTGCTCACTCTCCTGAAATTAAGGGCCCGAGAAATCTAATCCTGTTCCACCATGAAATCAGTTTCACAAATATTATAAGCCCCGTCCCTAGATCATAAATTCCCCCATTTCCAGTAACCTTCTCAAAGATGAGGGTGTTTTGTATCTGAAATTTTGCTGTGTGTAACCCAAAGTACACCCTTCTCGCTGAATCTGCCACACTGACTTCGAACACTAAAAACAAAAATAGGATTTTGTGATAATGGAATTTTCTTTCCAGGTAGGTTTCTTTGCAGCATCATTTCTTTTTCTTTCTTTTTCTTTTTTTTTTTTTTTTTTTTTTTTTTTTTTTTTTTTTTTTTTTTTTTTTTTTTTTTTTTTTTTTTTTTTTTTTTTTTTTTTTTTTTTTTTTTTTTTTTTTTTTTTTTTTTTTTGGCAGCATCATTGTTAGACTTGACTTAGTGAATGGCTTCTTCTGGGTGTCCTTAGTGAAATGATGTTTAAAAATATTTGTATTCTTCAATGGCAGGAAAAGCAGTAGACAGAGGACTCTATACTTCCTGCTCATTTTTTCTACAAATATGAAACGATTCTTAAAAAGAAAACCATTTTTTAAAAAATTTTATTTATTTCAGAGAGACAGAAAGACATAGAAATAGAAAGCACGAGCAGGGGTTAGGGGCAGAAGGAGAGGGAGAAGCAGGCTCCCCGCTGAGCAGGGAGCCCGATATGGGACTCGATCCCAGGACCTCGGAATCATGATCTGAGCCAAGGGCAGAGGCTTCACTGACTGAGCCGCCCAGATGCCCCCAACGAAAATCTATTCATTAAAAACATGTATGTGTTTAATAACATTCAAACTTTTAAAAACCCTCTTGGACACCAGCCATTAAAATGGAAAGGCGTGTTTTTTGCAGACAGGTCATATAATGGACCAAAAGGATATGGTAACTGGGGAGTTCTGCTGGCTCAGTGAGTGGGGCTTGTGTCTTGATCTCAGATACGGGAGTCCCATGTTAGGTGTAAATACTACTAAGGAAGGAAGGAAGAAAGGAAGGAAGGAAGAAGGGAATGAATTTGAAAGGTAAAAGTTAACTACCGAACGGGTCCTTCCCTCATGTCTCCCAAGGTAGACCCTGAGCACTAACGTCAGTAACCGGACGTAGTTACGGACGCCTGTGACGGTATGAATTGCTGGATTCATCTACAGCTGCACGACTGATTAAGACGCTTCCCTTCTTCATTCCAGAGATGTCTTTGCGACCTCGCCAGTCTCTGAGCATCATCAAGTAGGACGGGCTGCCTACTGCAGGCTAATTATGACTCAGCCCGATGTCCCTGTTCTTCCCGTGCTTGGAGCTCATGACGACACAGCTGAGCTGAGCGTCCTGTGGGTCCTCCGGCCCAGGGCTTGTCCATCAGGAACGGGGTCAGGGTGTTCTACTGGCATCAGCTCTCTATCTCCCTTCCTGTAAGAGGAGTTTGTGGTGTTGGAAATCAAAATATTTCTCTTCTGTGACCACGATACACTGATCAGTATGAAATGATCCCATTGGGGAATGCTGTGGCCATTTCTTATGAAGGTAAACATGACCTAGCCAGCCTGCTCCTGGGTATTTACGCAGAAGGAATGAAAGGACATGTCCACACAAAGACACGTACAAGAACGTTCATAGCAGCTTGGTGCGAAAAACCCCAAAGGAGGAAACAGCCGGAAAGTCCTTCAACAGGTGAATGAATAAATGCATTTTGGTATTTTTATAGCCGAAACAAAAATATACGAGGACGTCGAAGCAAACAGATGGACGAATTTAAATTTTTTAAAAACCAAATAAACAACAACAACAAAAAAACCCCAAATAAACAAAAAAGAGAGCCCTCTTATAGCACAAAATGGATTCTATGAAGGAATCAGTGCTAGATAAACGAAATACATGGTGAAAAAGAATGTAACAAAGCCTTAAAATATGTAATGGAAAGACTGAAAGAACTAAAAGGAGTTGTGAACAAATCTGTATTTATCATGGGGGGGATTAAACATTTTTTTTTTTACAGTAACTGCTAAAGCCAGCAGACAAACATTAGTAAACAAAGAGATTAACATGTTTCAGTTAGGGGCCCTGGGTGACTCAGTCAGTTAGGCATCTGCCTTTGGCTTAGGTCATGGTCCTGGAGTCCTGGGATCGAATCCCACATCACGCTCCTTGCTCCCGCTTCTCCCTCTGCCTGCTGCTCCCCCTGCTTGTGCTCTGTCTCTCTGACAAATAAATTAATAAAATCTTTAAAACAAAATAAAATGTTTTGGGGTGCCTGGATGGCTCAGTGGGTTAAGCCTCTGCCTTCAGCTCGGGTCATGATCTCAGGGTCCTGGGATCGAGCCCCGCATCGGGCTCTCTGCTCAGCGGGGAGCCTGCTTCCTCCTCTCTCTCTGCCTGCCTCTCTGCCTGCTTGTGATCTCTGTCTGTGCAATAAATAAAATCTTAAAAAATGAAATAAAATAAAATGTTTCAATTAGCACACTTAATTGACATATGTATGTTGCACTAAAAATTAAAAAGTATGAGTTCTCTGCAAGCATACAGAAAAGGTCCATGTAAATTACTGCTCTGTTTCACCAGAAAACAAGTCTCGGTGTGTTTCCAAAGGCTGAAAACACATACTATGCAGTTAACGGTGACATCCCCAGGTATTGGGAAATGTTTTTTAAAGGCTGCATTATCCCCCAGTAAGTGCAGAAAGCATAATGGAAATTGAAAAATGTTTTTAAATAAGTGATCTGAAAATTACGTATCAAATCTTTTGGGTGCACCTAGAGCAGTGTCCTTGGAAACAGTGTGCATTAGCCAAGAAGACAGACTGAACACTCACAAAGTCACCACCATCCTAAAATGTTAAAAATTGGTAAATAATCAGGAAGCAGGCAGAAGGAAGAAAACATAAAAGAGAAGAGCTGAATTTAATTAAATAGAAAGCAAATATGGAATAGGGCACATGGATGAGAATGAAAATTGGTTCTTCAAAAGGTCCAAGAAAATAAGCAAATTAGCAACTCCGATCAGTCAACGGGCAGGGAGAGACAGAGATAGAAATAACCAATATTGCAAAGGAAAATGGGGGTACCTTAAGATCGTACGTCACTAAAGAGATGAGGAAAAACATTCAGGCCATAAATCCCCAAAAAGATGTCATTTAAAAACCAAGAAAATAAATAGAAAGCCTCCAGTCATATATGCCTTAAGAAAATTAAATTCCTAGTCAAATACTCCCAGAATGAAAATGCCAGGCTCGCACAGCTTCATCAGTGACGGTTATGAAGCTCTCAAAGAACAAGTAATTCAAATTTTATTCAGACTCTTATGGAGAACAGAGAAGGGAAGGTTCAATAAATCATTTTATGGTGCTAACATAATCTTCATTCCAACAAAGCGGTATAAGAAAGAATACTTAGGGGCCAATCTTACTCAACAGATCCAACAAAAGAAAAAAAAAAGGGAGAGAGAGAGAAAGACGGACGGAAAGAAAATTTTAGCCCACACCGCCAGCAGCGTGTCACAAATGATTACGCGTCATAACCAACGGGGCTATACCCTGGGACTTGAGGTGCTGGTGTAAAACATTAATATTGTTCTGCAAACTGCCCCCCAGGGACCAAGGTTATGTTGCCAGCATTTGCATTTCAACAGGAAATTAATAACTTTATTGGACTACTTGAGTCAAATGATGTGAAGTGAAAGACAACGTTTTGTGAAGAAGGACCCAATTCTTTGGAATGTAAGGTTGAATGTGGGTCATGTGTGAACTGATTGGGGTTAAGTACTGCCTGATTCCCATGTTACCCTTAAACACAAATTCTTAAAGAAAACTATGGGGGCTGCCTGGGTGGCTCAGTGGGTTAAACGTCTGCCTTCAGCTCAGGTCGTGATCTCAGGGTCCTGGGATCGAGCCCTGCATTGGGCTCCTTGCTCAGTGGGGTGCCTGCTCCTCCCTCTCCCTCTGCTGTTCTCCCCACTCGTGTTCTTTCTTGCTTTCTCAAATAAATAAAATCTTTTTTTTTAATTTAAAAACCATGCAGA
The DNA here is from genome assembly GCA_004024605.1 of Pteronura brasiliensis. Lineage (NCBI taxonomy): Eukaryota > Metazoa > Chordata > Mammalia > Carnivora > Mustelidae > Pteronura > Pteronura brasiliensis. Next base: position 78,126 of record PJEN01005132.1, read on the forward strand.
TGTATCTTTTTTTCATGTTAAACACTATTTGTGTTTCATGTTAAACACTATAGTGTTTTCAAGTTAAACACTATTAACGGTAAACATTCCTGGGTGTGTATCTTATTATTTGTGCACTGGGGTGACGCGGACCATTTGACTGGACCAACAATGCACCCCAGATTTCAGGGAAATGAGACATGAGACTTGACTACCTTCACGCTCAGTGCCAAAGCAATGTGCAGTCTTCCGGGCAATGAGGGTGAAGAAGATCTATTCCCTCTACCCCTGGTTTACCCTTTCTTGGGTTTGGTGTTCTTGGGACTACTTGAATCCAATGATGTGAAATAAAAGATACAGTTATGTTGAGAAGGAGCCAATGTTTTGGAACGCAAGGTTGAATTAGAGAGCAACGTCTTCTCTGGGATGCTAGGCACTCTGGGTTCTCGCGTCCGCCCTGTGCTGCCTACAGATGGTCTCCATCAACACGCATTCAAGTGGCCCCAGGAATGCCGTCTTGAGCAGCCGTGTCTTTGACCTCCTCTCCGTGCTTCCCATCTCACTTATGTTTGACCAACAGTCTTCTGTGTAGTCACCTCCTTCATCCCATGGAGGAAATGTCTAGCTGAGGATCTCAGGGATATCCCCTGAGACGTCCGTGTCCCATCACACGTCTGCTATCTGTTCGTCAGATAACAAATAACAGGGAATCCCTTAAACATCTCACAATGGTTCGCAGCGTGGTGTTGTTGTCTCTGCCAGGAAGAATTCTGGCCCTTCTCTGTCTACCTAATGCAACACACCCCTACAGCAACAAGCTCCCATTTCCTACAACGTCTCGAATTGCATTTCCTCTGTCAGTTTTCTCATCAGACCCTCTCCCGGCTAAGCTCGTTGAGGGACAGAGCAGATCTGATTTGTCTTAGCGTCTCCAGACTTTAGCCAAGACCCGGTACTTAGTACATATCTTTGCTAGACACGAAAATGTGTCTATTCAGTGGGATATGCCAAAGGCTGGAGGGCAGGGTCGGGGGGAGCCAGTCAAGCAACAGGTCAGGAAGAAAAACAACAAATACTGTTAACGGACAGTAAAACTTGGTCATAACCCCACAGCCATCTTTCTGTGTGTATAGAGAAGAGGGCTTTATTCCTATAAATCTTTTAATCTGAGTACGGTTGACACAGGAGCCACCAAACACAGCAGCCACCAATCTCTAGAGCTCCCTTGAAGAGAAATGGGGTAAAGAGTGAAACTACGTGAAATTCCCAACTGAATCAACATGTCCTTCTTCTTGGCGTCTCCCACCATTGAGCTCACAGACTCCAACACCCATCCCCAGTTGGCCTAAAGCTTTACTGGACGGCCTTCCACAAAAATGGATCTAAACCCTCCTTGTGACAGAATTCTCACCCACGAAAAAGAAATTGTGAAATGAAACAACGGCAGGACTGGGACATGGCCATGTCGAAGCTCCGCACCCGGGGCACCCGGGGCACCCGGGGACTTGTCATTCTCCTAAAAACAATCATCTTCAAAGCACGGGGATCATATTCCTCTTAGAGAAAAGCAAGTAGGGCATATCCTCAAAACACAGGACGCTCTAACTATTTGATTTTAAAAGCAATCTTAGAAAGAGTGTTCTAGTGTCAGGAAAAAGAAAGACCCAGAAAGAGCTAAAAGCATCGTAATTTCAGACTACCCTGAACCCATGTAGCTGAACAGGTTTGCGGATCGGTGGCTCAGATGTCAAGGTTATCGCTCCAGGCACTGACAGTCTGTTGTTGGTAAAACTGACACAGAAACGTATTTTAAAAGAAAATTCTCACATCCCGGCTGCCCCTAGGCTTGGAAGGTCATGAAGGCACATAGGCTGTCTCCACAAACAGAAAATGAGATGAACCCTGTATGAGCACGGGGGCAGCCCGGGTGCTTTCCTCTACATGTCGTGACCATGACGTTGGAAGCCAGAGGAGACAAGTCCAAGGATGAATTTCTGCTTTGTAGCCGGAATCAGGTCATGCTGGCCGGACCCACATAGTTGAAAAGGAGGAAGACTGTCAGGGGGTCTTGGACACAGTGAGAAGGAGAAGGGCTCCATTGCGGTCCGTGCCTTCTTGATCAATGCCAAGTCTTGTGAACTGGCCAAGTCTCTCATCTTGTTGTTGTAATTGTTTCACTCCGGGATTTAGTGAGTTAGGGGGCAGATATCTGGAGAGCGTAGACTTCCACGATGACCCCTGCTTCCTACTAGTCAAGGAGAAACCCAACTCCTTGTTGGCTGGTCCCGTGGCGAGGAACTGGGCTGACTTCCCGCCAGCAGCTCATAACAGACGGGATCTTGCCAATAACCACTAGGTGAGCCTGAAAAGCAGGTCTTCCTGCAGCAAACCCTGGGATGGCAGCGCAGCCCAAGTCATCCCTGTCATTGTAGTCTCGTAAGAGATCCCAAGCGTCAGGGCCCGGCAAAGCCACGCACGGACTCCTGACCCACAAAAATTGTGTGACATGATAAATGTGTGTTGTTTTAAGCTACTAGGTTTCTCTAAAAATCTAGGCTGACAAGGGGGCACCTGGCTGCCTCAGTCCGCTAGTTAAATGTCTGCTTTCAGCTCAGGTCATGATCTCAGGATCCAGGGATCAAGCCGCGTATGTCAGGGTCCCTGTTCAGTGTGGAGTCCGCTTCTGCCTCTCCTTCTGCTCCCTGCTTGGGCGCTCTCTCTCTTTCTCTCAAATAAATAAACACCTCCAAAAAAACAAAATAAAATAAAAATCTAGGCTGACAAATCCAGTGTATTTCTAGCAACCTACTAGTATTCTCCCCCCAAAGATCTTTAAACTCCTAAAAATGAAAGTAGAAATCATAATTTGGTTCCAGAAAAGGGTTTATATACAAGTCAAGATCACAGTCCCTACACTGCATCAACATCCTGGACAGCGTACTGTATATTTCAGGATTTACTATGAATAATAGTATTTACTTACTATGAATAATAAAGAGAATTGGGACTGCAACAGAATTTTGATAAAGCCCTTCTATTTCAAAAGTTATAGACCTGCCTTGTGTATCAGGGCACGGGGGGGGGGCATTACTTTTATATTTTTATTCTTACTTTATAGGAAGTCATGAAATCGTCTCCAAGTCCCGAGAGCTGTGTTTGTATGATGATACCGTCTGTCTTCCAACAGTAATCATTCCCTAGCCTAATTTTGAAATCTGCCACGTCGTTAACGAATATTCCATAAAGATCTAACAGCCAGGGGCGCCTGGGTGGCTCAGTGGATTAAACCCTCTGCCTTCGGCTCAGGTCATGATCCCAGGGTCCTAGGATCGAGCCCCGCATCGGGCTCTCTGCTCAGTGGGGACCCTGCTTCCTCTTCTCTCTCTGCCTGCTTCTCTGCCTACTTGTGATCTCTGTCTGTCAAATAAATAAATAAAATATTTTAAAAAAAAAGATCTAACAGCCAAAGTAACTAGCAATCATTTTTCTCCCGTCTGGATGAGAAGATGCATGATAAAATTGAAATTCTGCTTGACTGTTACTTTAAAATTGGTTACTGATCCTTTTTGTTGATTTGTGTAGTTTTTACTTCTCAGAGCCTTTTTTTGGGGGGGGGTTGTTGTTGTTTTGTTTGTTTTTCATTTGATACTCAGTCCTAACATTTGTTGGCCGTGGACAGGTATTAATGTTTTCACTATCCTACAAACAGTAAAGTTAGGAGGATACTTTCTCAAAGTCACACCATTGCGGGGAACGGTCATGCATATAGAACTGTACTCAAAAAATTCCCATTTAAAATCCAGAAATATGAGATATCATTCATCTACCTGCCTTGTTTTCATGACAGATTCCTATGTTTTGTATTATCCTGCTAATTTTTAATTTTTATTAAACTAAACTCTATCCCTAACCTGGGACTTGAACTCGTGACTCTGAAATCGAGAGTTACATGTTCTACTGACTGAGCCAGCCAGGGGCCCCTTATTCTGTCATTTTTTTCTCAACTAAAATCTGCGTTCCCCAATTTTAGTACCAACAACTCAGCAGTATTTTCTTTTTTAAGATTTTATTTATTTATTTGACAGACAGAGGTCACAAGCAGGCAGAGAGGCAGGCAGAGAGAGAGGAAGAAGAAGGCTCCCTGCTGAGCAGAAAGCCCGATGTGGGGCTCGATCCCAGGACCCTGAGATCATGACCTGAGCTGAAGGCAGAGGCTTAACCCACTGAGCCACCCAGGCGCCCCCTCAGTAGTATTTTCTAATCATTCAAGGTGACCTCACCAATGAACCCTATCTAATGCCTGTCCAGAATAATGAGACCATGAAAAACTTTGGTTTGGTTTTGCTAAACGAATGGCCCATTCATTTTAATTTTAATTGATTAATTTTAATTGACTTTATTAATAATTAATAAAGAAAAGATAGAGCGATTCCTGGTTTCTAAATCTTACCCTGAAATACAAAGTCTGAAATAATCAGAAGAAAGTAACATTCAGTTAGAACAAAACCCTGTGAGGTCTCACAATCCCTGATTTCAAGACAGACTACGAAGCTATACTAATCAAAACACTATAGTAATGACACAAATAATAGATACAAAGATCAATGAGACAGAATACAGAGTCCAGAAATAAACCTATGTTTTCCTGGTCAACTAATCTATGACAAGGCAGGCAAGAATATGCAATGCGAAAAGACAGTCTCTTCAACACACGGTTTTGGGGAAACCGGACAGCTACACGAAAATGAACGAAACTGGTCCACTTTCTTACACCGCACCCAAAAATAAACTCAAAATAGATCAAAGAGCGAAGCGTGAGGCTCGCGACCATAAAACTCCTCCAAGAAAACATATGCACTAATCTCTTTGACATCAGCTGTAGCAACATCCTTCTAGATGTGTCTCCGGAGGCGAGGGAAACAAAAGGAAAATTATACTATTGGGACTTCATCAAGATAAAAAGCTCTCGCACGGGGAGGGAAACTGTCAACAGAACAAAAAGACGCCCATCAAATGGGAGAAGATACCTGCAGAGGACATATCCGATAAGGGACTACTACCTAAAAATATAAAAAGAATTCTTTTTTTCTTTTTTAAGATTTTATTTATTTGAGAGAGAACGAAAGAGGACTAGCAGAAGGAGAAGAAGGAGAGGGAGAAAGGGAGCCCAACACAGGGCTGCATCCCAGGACCCTGGGAACGACCTGAGCTTAAAACTGAGCCCCCTGGGGTGTCCCCAAATATATAAAGAACTTATACAGCAGAGGCATGCAGCTGACTTATAGGGCACGCAACTCGATCTCAGGGCTGTGAGTTCAGCCCTACATTGAGTGTAGACATTTCTCAAAAATTAACAGAAAGAACGTACATAATTCAAGACCTAACAAACAATACAATTGAAAATGAGCAAAAGACATGAAACAGACTTTTAACGACTGAGGACAAACTGATGGTTACCAGAACAGGAGGGGGGTTGGATGAAACAGGTGATGGGGGGGTGAATGAGGGCCCTTGCCATGAGCCAGGGGTGTTGTATCCTAGTGTTGAATTCCTATATTGTACACCTGCATCTAATATAACACTGTGTTTTAATTATACTAGAATTTTTTAAAAAAATAAATAATCTTTAAATTATTTAAAGTAGAGACAAAGGTGTTTAAATAAAGTGATTAAAATTTTAAAAGGAAACATTCAATTAAGGTGGTATTATCATCGATTAAATGGAAACTTTTAAAATGTCAAAATGGTAAAATACCATTTCTAAAATCCCTGCGGTATTTCCTCTGTGAAAATGGTCCTGACCCTATGCCACTGATCAGAAATTTACCGGCAGCCACATACCCACCTTTCAAAAAGTTGTACACTTTCCTTTAAAACATGGGGTCCTTTAAACAAATTTTTTAAATTTTTGATTTTTTTATTAACATAGAATGTATTATTAGCCCCAGGGGTACAGGTCTGTGCATCGTCAGGTTTACACACTTCACAGCACTCACCATAGCACATACCCTCCCCAGTGTCCATCACCCAGCCACCCTCTCCCTACGCCCCTCCCCCCGGCCACCCTCAGTTTGTTTTGTGAGATTAAGAGTCTCTTATGGTAACAAATTTTTTTTTTCCTAAGTAGGTTCCACACCTAGCCCACCGCCCAACGTAGTGTTTGGACTCACACCCTGAGATCGAGACCAGAGATGAGATCAAGAGTTAGACATTTAACCTACACAGCTACCCAGGCACCCCCAAAATTTTAATAGTCCAGTAGGTATAAGGTTACTGTGGGGTGGACATAGAATGTGATTGGGGATGACATGAAGGCAGGTAACCCTGAGAGGCAAATCAGAGGTCCCTAAACATCACCCAGAATAATCCTGAAATCTGGCGTCTAGCTCTGAGCACGTCTGCCAGCTCTGTTTTCTGAAATTCTACACTGCACAGCCGTTGCCTCCCAATCGGTAACCAGAGGCACGGCTGCAGACAGAACTCTGTCCCCCCAAAAACTCACACGTTGAAGCCGTAAATGGCATCTGCAAAGGCAATGGGGAGGTGGGCTTTGGGGGGTAATGAGTGTCAGAGGTGGTCACGAGAGGGGGTGCCCGTGAAGGGATTAATGTCTGCATGAGAAGAGACCCCAATGCCTCCTCTCCAACTTTCCCTCCCTGTCTCGACCGTGTGAGGTCGCGAGAGGAGACGGCCGTGCACAAGTCAGACCAGCATCCTCACACCTCCGCATACGCAACTACTTCCCTCTGTACTAACTGATTTAATACGCTCTCCCCAGACCCTACAGTATTTTGTAAATATTACCTCCCCCCACCACCAAAACCTAGCATGGTTTATCATATAAAAGCAAACAAACCCAAAGTCCGTAGAAATGGGCTGAGCTCCAAGTTTCCCCCTAATACACAATCTTAAATCAGTTTTTCACTACTATGGGGGGGGGGGAAATTTGCATAATCTGCCTGTGAAAATTCACGGGTGTCTGTGTTTCTACGAGAAATCCTCAGGCCATCGTGAACCTGAATCAAATATAAACTTTTGATGTTTTCCCTGTCGGTACTAGTGCTGTCATTATAGATGTTCACTTAGAATCGGCTCGCGTGGTTTCTAACATCTCCATTAATGGTATCTCGACTCTCATAGGGTCGTCAACTTACAACACACATGGGACATAACTCCATTTTTGAAGTCTGGATAATTTTAGAAATCATTAAAAGACCACTGGAGTCTTGAGCACGTTTTCCACAGTGCATTTGATCAAACGCCTACACAATGCTCACGGACTAACCATTTATGTCTCTTTGTTGGGGGGAAGGGAGATGGGGAGCCCTTATCGAGCTATACCTAAAGTCCACCAGATGTATTAGCAGTGACTAGTTATTAATCTTATAACCATTTCTGATTAACAGAGTAAACTGCAAAATGAAGACAAATTGAATGTATCCAAGGGTAAAATACATACAATGTGAAATGCATGCTTATGCAGGGGGGAAAAAATCTATGAATACTTCACCACAGACAAGAGCTGGCCTGTGCTTATTTACAGACAACACGCCAAGATGCAAAGTCACTCCTTTGTTACTTGCTTCTCTGTGTCTGCTTTCCTGATGCCCCTAAAATTGCTAGGGATAAGTACTATACACATCAACATTATTGTTACTTATTTTATATCGCACCCCTTTGAAGGATCCCAGAGCTGCAGAAGACACAGCAGGACACAGAGAAATAACAAACAAATTTGTTACAGCAAAACAACCCTAGGGAAAAGGAAAATTGTAAAGACTTGAAAAGAAGTGAATCATAGAAATGAACTGGATTAAATGCTAGGCCAACAGCAGTGTATATTTACATCCAAAACATAACTCCACGATAGCAAAGGGGCATGTGTTTTCTTTTTCTTTCTTTTTTTTTTTTTTTTTTTTTTTTTTTTTTGCCCCTCTAAAAGCAATGCTTGAGGAACAGTTTATTAAGCCAAAATGCAGTAGAGAATTTCTGTTGACATTGGCATTATTGACATTTTAAAACAATTATTTCTTTGTTGTGGGGGGCTGTCCTGTCCATTGCGTAATATTTCCCAGAGGCTCTGGATTTCCTTCTGGCTTTCTTCTCAGCATGACAGAGGCCATGGGAGTGAAGTGGTTTCACAGATAAAACTGAAGTCTACCTCATTGATTGACTTTGGGGTCATCAAAGGGAAGATTGTCTTGGGTGGGCCTGACCTAATCGGGGAGCCTGTTAAAAGAAGACCTCCAGACAAAGCTGCGAAAACCCCCTCCTCCAGCCACTCTTGCTGGCTTTGAAGGAACACGTTGCCATGAATGCCCCAATCACAAGGAAAGAATGTCCCTCAACATGCTAAGGGAGCTCAAAATCAGATTCTCCTTCCACTGAGCCTCCAGATGAGAACGTAGGTCAGCAGACATCCTGACCACAGCCTTCTGAGCAGAGGACTCAGTGAAGTTCCCAGATTCCCAACACATGGAATGTGGGAGATAATCGATGGGTGTTGATTGAAGCTGCTAAGTTGGTGGTTATTTGTTACACAGCAACAGATAACTGATACACTACCCACTACCACAGTCCCTTTACAAACACCTTCTCTTTAGACATCAGACTCCCCCAAGTCAACCCTCGCTAGACTAGTCCTAGGACAAGGCATTCACGTGTACTCAAGTTCAGAGGCTAAAACTCACGCTGGAATGACAGATAGCTTCATCAACCATGGAAACGTCCATGCTACGTCGATGACAACAGAAAGTGTGCAGACCCTGCTGTTCTTCTAAAACATTGGCTATGACCCTCACCCTAGAACAGTATGGGGGCCTTGGTTACCAAGACTTTGCTCATAATTGCCCTCTTGGTGGAAAGGCAAGAACCATCAATAGCATGGATTTGAGTGCAATTTATCCATATGCATCATGAAGAGCTAACCAAGCAGCTGGTCACCCACACAGACTTCATGCCTCTGAAGTCTTCTGCATTTACCATTTTGTATTTTAAAAGATTTTATTTATTTTCTTATTTATTTGACACAGAGAGAGCACAAGCAGGAGGAGGAGCAGGCAGAGGGAGAGGGAGAAGCAGGCTCTCCACAGAGCAAGGAGCGGGATGTGGGCTCAACCCCAGGACGCTGGGATCGTGACCTGAGCTGAAGGCAGAAGCTTAACCCACTGAGCAACCCAGGTCCCCCACATTTAACATTTTCCGATAAACTCTCCTATAAAACTAAAGGTGAATGTGTAATATGGAAACCAGTATTTTTAAACACAACTGAAGACCATGAAAGCTAAAAATCCCTAAAGCATTTCTCATTCCCCGAGCAGCCTTAGTAAAGACTGGAAAGATCACATAAACCACTGTGAGACGTGGCAAGCCTGGACGGCATGGCCAAGGTTCCCAAATCCTACTTGCGTCTGCCAATTCAGTTCCTGCAGTCAGAAGAGATTTGCCCCAGGGCTGCCCCTGGATTTGGAATGCCCCCTACTTTCAGGACATGCATATACTGGTAGAGGGCCCTGGGTTTAGGTCAGGGCAAATTCGGGATAAACTAGCCTGTTTTACAGATGCCCTGGGAAACCCACTGCTTCAGAGGCACTCCCATGGCCAAGGGTTAGAGCTTTCGATTTGAGTTCCCTTCAAAGTCTGGCTTTATCCGGACCAACCTGAGGCATTTCAGAGGGCAGGCCTGGACTGAGTTCTGATTCGAATGATTGAAATTCAGAAAGCAACACCTCTCTCACCCCATGGTCCACCCTAAAATAATGGGCCAATTGTTGCAGCACGCCCACTGAAGCCTACCAGCGAGGGTTATTATGAAATATTAAGAAGAGAACTTTTATCTTAACCAGAAGGGCTAGAAGCAGTTATAATCCTACATGATGGACAGAGAGACTTTGGTTGAAAGGGTCTTTGAAAACCAGGGAACTCATGTAGCAGAATTTCCCTACAGTTGCCAGGAGAGATTAAAGAACCCCTTTCCTTATTCCATATGTGTAAAATTTTAAAAGTACAATTTCCAGAGGTTTACAAACCCAAAGTACCAAATCAAAATAATAATAATAATAACAATAATAATAGTGAATTTTCTAGGTCAATGTGGGCAGACTCAGAAATTACCAGCACAAACTGCAATTGTGGGTAAAATTAAGTGTGACAAATCTATGCAAATAAAAAAGGGATATATGCTAAAAATACTCACACTTACACACACAGTACCAGGCCTGCTAATATGTGTTTACTGTGCATTTAATGTTAGCACTTGTGGACAGTGTCTGAGTTCAAAACCCACACCTGCAGAGCGTGAACTTAAATGGGTCACCTTGCAACCCAGCTCCGTAAAATGATCCTACGACCAGACCTTAACCTTCAGCAGTGCTTTTATATTCCAAATCCTGTGAGCGCGGCGTGTTTTACCCTGAAGTTGTCATTCACAGATGCATTTTCTTTGGTCCAAGCACCCATCACCTGTAGCGTGTGTGTGACAATGGGGTGTTAACAGACGCAGGAAGAGGTGCCCCTGTCCTCCATCCCTCTTGCTCACTCTGCTTTCCCACCAGCATTCACCATCGGTCAGACCATCCTCAAGCCCAAGACACAGAATCCCCAGATATGGTCCACACAGCTCAGCCTCCTAGGGCAGCAAGCAAGAAGAAGTATTTAGGGCATCACTGGAGAAGCAAACCAACCATTCAGTGCAGTGAGGAGACCTCACTACTGACACTAGACAGCATCCACAGGACAACTTGCAGCTCCCCTCCGTGCTGGGAGACTACTCCCCACCATACTTCAGAACTCTTAGTTCAACCATGAGCATCATGGCAAGCACTGTGGCCCAGAGGCAGCCACACACCCACAGACACACCAGTTCAATCTTCATACTGGAACATGGCACCCCGAGGCTTTATTTTTTGCTGGATTTTCCTACGATACGGTATTTCGTCACATGGACTTTGTGGGCACACTCTCGCCCTTGAGATCTTGGCACCCACAGCAAGGTCTTCTCCAACACAAGCACTCACTAAGGCCTGGAGTCACTCTTGCCTTTGGTACCACAGAATCAACCATCCGGGACCATCTGGAGGGGTTTGTCGCACCCTGAAGGAACATGTCTTCTTGAAACCTTCCCTTTCAAGTTGGAGCTCTGGTGCACATTTGATGGCATTTTTTCCTACTTTTTCCTACTTTGTCCTGCTGCAATTGTTTGCTAGAGTTCAAATGTTTGTTCCCTCCCAAGTTCATATGTTGTAATTCTGACCACCGGTGGGAAGGTATTTGGAGGTGCGGCCACTGGAAGGTGATCAGGTCATGAGGGTGGAGTCCCCATGAATGGGATTGGTGTCCTTATAAAGGAGATCCCAAAAGAGCTCCATACCCCTTCTACCAAGTGTCAACACGATAAGAGAGCCTCCTACGAATCAGGCGGGAATTCTCATCAGACAACATGTCTCTATCTATCGGTGCTTGATTGAGAACTTGGACTTCCAGCCTCGAGAACTTAGACGTCCAGCCTCGAGAACTTGGGCTTCCAGCCTCGAGAACTTGGACTTCCAGCCTCAAGAACTTGGACTTGCAGCCTCAAGAACTTGGACTTCCAGCCTCAAGAACTTGGACTTGCAGCCTCAAGGTCTTAGAGTTTCAGCCTCAAGAACTTGGATTTCCAGCCTTGAGATCTTAGAGTTCCAGCCTCAAGAACTTGGACTTGCAGCTTCGAGAACTTGGACTTGCAGCCTCGAGAACTTGGACTTGCAGCCTTGAGATCTTGGTCTTCCAGCCTTGAGATCTTGGACTTCCAGCCTCCAGAACTTGGACTTCCAGCCTCAAAAACTTGGATTTGCAGCCTCACGATCTTAGAGTTCCAGCCTCAAGAACTGTGAGAAATTAATGTCTGTTGTTTATAAGCCTCCCAGATTCTGGCATTTTGTGACAGCAGCCCAAATGGACTAAGACATTCTATAGTAAAATATACATTTTTGTATGACTATCCGAAAGTTCTTCTAACAATGCTGGGCTTGGGTCTTCAAATCTGGTCATCTAACTCTAACTGGAAGAACCTCTGAACAACTGAAAACCAAGCAAACGAGTTACAACAGGTGGAGACTTAAACTGATGTTTTCTAGATAGGTACTTGTTTCCCACCTCAACTGTCTTTGTAGACAATTACAATGAGTAGAATAACAGAACGTTTAGCATTCATTCCTAATCACATAGGCATGCACATTTCTCTGTGGGTTTGGAAAATTGGAAATCTTTTTTTGTTTGTTTTTTATTTTATTTATTTGAGAGAGACTGACAGAGATAGCGACAGATATAGCAAAAGAGAACAGGAGTGGGAAGGAGAGGGGAAAGCAAACTCCTGCTGAGCAGCAAGCCCAAGGCAGGGCTCGATCCCAGGGCCCCGAGATCATCCTGAGTCAAAGGCAGGTGCTTAACTGACTGAGCCACATCCTGGGAAATTGGAATTCTCTTAGATCAAAACTCACTCCTCCCTGCTGGGCTTTAAGGTGACTGAGAGATAGGACTGTCTGAATTTCAGGGTTGGATTGATGCCCCATGATCATGGAGGCTGGACCGGATCAGTGTACCCATAGTTTGTGTTCTAACAGAGGTCCTGTTGCAAATCAAGAACCAACTCAAATACATCTCTGTGTCTATGTGGGTTCACACAGGGTTGAAGGCTGGGGGGAAAAATGTTCACCCATTCCAGGAAATTTGCATTGCAGTTGGATTTCTCTAGTTTCGTAGAAATCCAAAGAATTTGTGGTGGTGGGTATTAAGGAGGGGACGTATCACAGGGAGCACTGGGTGTGGTGCATAAACAATGAATCTTGCTACACTGAAAAAAATAAGATAAAATTAAGATGTTTAAAAAAAAAAGAGCCTGTGATGTTTTCCAGAGTTGACCAAAGAACCTAACTGTGTAGATGTCATTAAACAACAAATTGCAGTACGTACTCCACACATTCTGGTAAATCCTTGAAGGTTATATGTGTGACGGTAGGTTTTTAATCCCACTCGGAGAATGTCATAATTATCGGTGATGATCTAAGAATCATTTTTCATCATGGACATGGAAGAAAGACAAGAAAACAGATGCTGTCCTATGTGTGAATGTCTTTCCTAATTTGGGGCAAACAATTCACGACTTGCTCTGGGAAAATAGGAAAAAAGAAATGAGCCTATGCCAGAGGTTAACAGAATCGATGTAAATAACTATGCATTTTAGACCATTTCCTCCCAAATATTTTGAAGGCTCATTGAAATGACACACACACACACACACACACACACTTCTGGAAAAAAAAAAATGTGCCCATCTGTGTTCCTGGAATCAAGATGACAAACAGCACATCTTTCTTGGAATATGTGAGCTGATGGCTTTGCCCTTCTGGGAGAAAAGAAGCATTTGTCCCACTTTGTCCAGGCCCCATAGCAACAGGACACAAATGATCAAGCGTGGATTCACTTCCAAGGGTCGGCCTGCCGTGTGCCATCAGAAACACAGCTCACACCTATGGCCGTGTCAATCAGGACATGGCGTTGAATGCGGAAGAGCTCCCGAGGTTGTTGCTCTAGGCCAAATGAGGACACGACGGGGAGAAAGGCTGGTGGGTCCCAGAACTTATTAGCTCACTGTACCTGTAACCATCAAGTGCTTCAAACCACACAAATGGAGTATCTCACCGCTCTTGAAGCCCTAAGTCTGAAATAGTGTGAAAGGGACAAAATTAGGTGCATACAGGAGAGCATGTTTTCTAGCAGCTCCAGGAGAAAATGTATTTCCTGGGTCTCTCCAACTGCTAGAGGCTGTCCACCTTCCTCGGTGGAGAGTCACGTCACTCTGACCTCAGCTCCTGTGGGCATAGCTCCTTCTCTGACTCCAACCCCTTGTCTCCCTCTTGAAAGGATGCCTGTGATTACACGGACCCCACCTGCATAATCCAAGATAACCCTCCCCCACCCAACTGGAGGTTCTTAACTGAATCCCAGCTGCAAAATCCCCCCTTGCAATGCAAGCTCCCATATTCTCGGGCTCCAGGACTTAGGGCATAGATATCTGGGGGTCGGGAGAGGGGGTCATTATTCTATCTAGCATACTCATCATTCTAATGGCAATGTTCAAAGATTTCCTCAAATGGATTCGGGGGGGGGATGCTTCTTGTGTGTGCATAAAGAGTGTGACTTCTCCCCAGAGCTCGATCTTGTGCCTCTAGGTTTTCTTTTGGGGGTTCCCAGACAATTGTTATCCACACTGAAATCCGTTCCCTTTCCCTTTTGTGACTCTTGGCTTCTTGACCCCATGTGTTGATCAAATAAAGATGTCCTCTCTCCCACTAATCTTTTCTGGCTATGTACTTGCAAGTTCTATTTTTGCTCAAGAACTCCCTTTTCACATATGACATCTACTTCAATTGCTGACATTTATAAGCAAGGCAGACTCCCCATATCAGAAATGAGAGCCACATCCCTATTTCAGTCAGCTGTTTACCCCATAACCCGGCAACACCTTCTTACACAGGAGTTGCTCATTCATTCACTTACTCAACCCATAGGTATTAAGCCCTATTATGCATGGAGCACTCTTTTAGGTACTCGGCACATAAGTAAGTGGATTCATTGCTTAGTAGTCTTATAAAACCGATTACTGTGGGGTGCCTGGCTGGCTCAGTCAGTTACACATCTGACTCTTGATCTTGGCTCAGATCTCAATCTCAGGGCCATGAGTTCAAGCCCCACATTGGGTTCCATGTTGGATGTGAAGCTCACTTAAAAAAAAAAAAAATGATAGGGGAACCTGGGTGGCTCAGTCTGTTAAGTGCCTGACTTCAGCTCAGGTCATGATCTCGAGGGTCCCAGGATGGAGCCCTGTGTTGGGCTCCCCCATTCCTGGTCACTCTTTCTCCCTCAACCAAATAAATAAAAATCTTTAAAATAATTCTAAAAAAATGGGCTCCTAGCATAGAACCTTCTTGGCTTCATTTGGAAGACTGTCTCTAGAAACTAGTTTGAAAAATGTTCTAACGTGACAAATATGGAAAACAATAATTTACGCCATTAGGAAAACTTTACATGGTCTATGTAAATTGCTGCTCATTGGGAACGCCAAATATCATTGTCATGTCATCAGGGCTGTGTCAGAAGAGTGATCTTCTGAGAGGCATGCCCACTTCTCCTACCAGTACTTCCATCGTGGTATGGAATGTGCAGAATTCATTTATTTTTGTGATACTCTGAGATAATGGCAGAGCAAAGCCAATATGCCTTCTGCGTACAAAGTGTGAGAGTGTGTGTGTGTGTGTGTCTTCTTAGTACAAACTGTGTGTGCGCTCTCACATATTTCTTCTCCACTGTAAGAAACATATTTTTTCTCTTAGTGGCACTTGTATTCATTTCGTTTCTCAAGCTTTTAGGCAGTTGAAGTCCCACTGAGAATTGCATTTATGTTTGAATGGCCTATCCGAAACCTGGAAGATGTGAGCAAACAAATCCCTGGTTGGCTTGCAGCACATTTATTGTACTTGTAAAGGGTGTTGTTTTGTACCAGACGCTTAGGAGAGGTCCTTGAAAAAAAAAATCGCTTCTCTATTTTAAACAGAAAATGATTTTACATTGATTAGAACACAGACCTTTAATAAGTATCTCTAATAGACTTCATCGACTCTGCACGCCAGAGATGATAGAAGGATTAAATCCAAAGAAATTATACTCGAGACATATAAAATATAGAGAAAAGGATTCCTTGATCTATTATTCCAACCACGATTTCATTCCCTTTTCTTCCCCCTTCTTGTTTCATCATCTCATGATTTTGTGTTAGCAAAAGACACAACCCCTATTCACAACAAGCAATCCCTCTCCTCCTAGGCCTTAATCAACATGCTCACACAGACGTTCTGTGGGTTTTCTCAATATAGTGCATTCTTTTTTTTTACTTTTTTTAAGATTTTTATTTGTTTATTTGAGACAGAGAAGGAGAGCGAGAGGGAAAAGCAGAATCTCCTCTCAGCAGGGAGTTCAGATGTAGGACGCTGGGATCATGACCTACGCTGAACTTAGACTGAGTCACCCAGGCATCCCAACACAGTGCTTTCATATTTCATTTCAGAAAGGCTCTGAATTCCCAACGTGGAAACAAGCCAGTAATGCTTGAGCCTGATAAACACAATGACAATGTACTTTCTCACTCTGCTTCTCCCTCTCCCTACCACCCCAGTCTCTCCGTAGATGCTGGAAAATGTAGATTTCTACGGGCTGGACTTTAAAAAGCAGTGGTGAAAAGTCAAAAGCTCTTGTTTTTCATGAGTTGTCTTTAAACACGGATGGGTGGGGGTTTGAGATTATCCAAGATTGAAGAGGACTGTAAGGAGATTAGGAAAAAGATACAGAGGGCCCCTGTAAGACGGAATGCTTACTTGTACCATCTCACTGTACGTCCCACCTCTGAAGGCTATCCGCAGAGAGGAGGAGTCCCTTGGACACCTAGGAGCCTCGCCACTCCCTATGCCATACTAGACTCATGCTCAAGAAAAATCCAGCTCAACATAAGATCGCTCGACTGATTTTGTTTGAGATCAACTATCGCTCTTGCTAGGAAATGCCTTTGAATCCCTTCCTGCCGGGTTCACCATACGATGGAAATAATTCTCTGCCACCGTCATCCTGAGAACAAGGTCTCAGAGGGAGAAGACAGCCGCTCCCTCACGTGGGCCCAACTCACCCTTGCTTGGGAAGCAGAGTGAATCCTGTATCTCGGATCTGAAGGGACATGCTGGGTACGTCCCAAACATCTGCTCGTCTTGGGGCTTGCCTGCCCAGGAGTGACAGGTCGGGAAGCTGTGATAGGAATCTGCGCCCCACCCTAGCCTAGCCTGGAACCCTCAAAAGGGCTGCACGTGGCCACAGGTGTAGCCTGCTCTTCTGTTTCTGCCTCAGTGTTCATTCTAAGCAATGTGCCTACTACTTTGACTCTCTTGGCCATGGTGACAGCAGCCCAGACTCATAACACGTGTGGAACCAGAGCTATTACATCCCGAATCCCACTTTAAGAAACACTAGCATGAGCTGGTGCAAGGCATCCAACGAGGAGAGGCAGGATACAGAGTATGGTAAGCTGAATTAGAATAATGCCTCTTTCCAGCCCAGAAAGTGATTAAGAAAATGTCTCTCCTGAAAGAGACAGAGATATGGACAGAGGACATCAATATAGCATGCTTGGGTCTGCAACTGAGATATTAACAAGGACAGGTGGGATTAATTTTTCTTGAGAAGGAGTAAAGAGAAGACACGGAAATCACTCCTCAGGTTGGTCTGGTTCGAGAACAGAAGGAAGTCATACACAAAGGAAGAAATGGGATGACAGCAGAAAGAAACACGGAATTAACAGCGAGCATGGAAGACGAGTTCCTTAGTGAAGGATGTTTCAGAAATGATTCGTAATACACATCCTGCTTGAATTTTTCACATTTTCAAAAATAAAAAGGCCCAAGAAAGGGCCTTGAATCTGCCCGGAGGACCAGAGTCCGCCCTGAGCTCTAAGACCCTCGTGCACTGTCTTTGAGGAAGAACGTGTCCACGCCCGTCTTCCTATTCCACTCACCGTCCGCAATCACTCGCCCCGTTAGCATATTAGAGTTGAAAATTGCTACTTATCCTAACTATAAATATGCAAAAGTGCCTTATTTCAATAACTAGCTGGAGGCAGGGAATCCGTGATTGCATGGAAAATACACATATATTAATGCATAAAGCTAATAGTCTACTTAGAGCATTAAACCAAAATAGCTTTCCTTCCCCGCCGCTCCGGAAGCCGTGCCCACCACACCCGGGGAAACAGCACAGTGGGTCCCTTCAGAAGGAGGCCCCCGTGCCTAGAACAAAGCAGGCCTCGCTCAACTTTGGGTGGCATGGCACATGTGTTTCAAACTTTACACGTACCCACATCGACGCTGTCCGAAATTCACGCTTAAGGAAAGAGCTTTCCACGTTCAAAAAGTTTTTCGTGATAGACCAAGAGCAAAAGACGTGGAAAGACGACGCTGGCATTTTGCTGCCAACAGTCCATGGACAGGTGCGCAGGTTAACAAGAAAAGATGGTTCTCAGCAGACGACAGGGGGAGCTGAGGGGGAGGCAGGGAGGAAACAAAGTCTCAAAGAGTTGAGAGGTGGGGGAGCTGAGCCCCGGAAGCTTCAGACACTGAGAAGGGTGAAGGCAGGAGTGTAACGCCAGTGGAAGGCAGAGCAGAGCGCCCAGAAACAGTTCCAGACAAACCTGCCCAGAGCCTGGGCACTCTGGCTCTCTGAGTGTCCCCACACAGCTCAGGTGGGGTTTAGTTCCTCCCACCTGGAAGAGAGCAGATGTCTCTTCCAGATGTAGGAGAACAGGACTCCGTCCTGTAGGACTGCAGGGGGCGATGTCCCACACCAGGGACAAAAGGAAATAATGGCCAGAATCCTGGGAGGCACAGAGCCAGCCACGGAGGGAGCCCCCCGGGAGCAGATGCATGGGGCCACTGGGAGCACAGCTCTCTCATCCGGAGGCCTGACCCTGGGCTATGCCCACCGCAGGTAGTTGAGTGGGGCAGGAAGCAAGGGAGGAAGGGAGAAAGAACACCCTCCTGCCCCTCTCCCACCTCCCAGAAGCTTTGGAAGCCCCCTGGGAACCAGCTTGAGACAAGGCTAGGAGACTGGTTTTGAGATGGGTGGAAGAGGTTTCCGACCTGGTCGGGAGTCTTATTCTGAATATTCTTTTAATTCTTAATTCCTTTAATTTTATTTATTTATTAGACAGACAGAGATGACACGTAGGCAGAGAGGCAGGCAGAGAGAGGGGAGGAAGCAGGCTCCTCCCGCTGAGCAGAGAGCCCGATGCGGGGCTCGATCCCAGGACCCTGAGATCACGACCTGAGCCAAAGGCAGAGGCTTAACCCACAGAGCCACCCAGGCACCCCTGACTCTGAATATTGACCTAAAACATAAAAGCAGAATTCAGTGTATTGCCCAGAATCACGAACTGAGCATCTGAGATATCTCTCCTACCCCCAGCACCACTGCACACATGGAAGTTTTGACCAGAAGATGAGGCCATGAAGAAGACGATGACAGTTACTCCCCATCCCATCCCATCCCACCGCCGGGGAATTGCAGTGGAAAGTACTCCAACACATTTTGCTCCTGGCCCCGAGGGTCTGGCTACCGTAGCAAGCTTTCCTGTAGCTTCTGACGGTTCTTTTGTGATAGACCCAACGGGACTGACTCCAGAGCCAGAAACAAAGAGTTGTAACACCAACCCAGTGCTCTGGCAAGGATTCTCTCCTCTGCCTGCCCTGTTCCTGGGAGTTTCCCACAAGCTGATCTCGAGGCAAATTCCTGAGCCAATCTTATACGAATGCTCAGTCCTCACAGCCTTAAGTCCGGCGGTACCCACGTGTGATGGTTCAGAGGCTGCAGAGACAGGGGCCTGCTACTGACCCCTGGCAGGCAAGAAGTCTGACCTATTCAGGGACGTCCAGTCCTCCCAGGATGCCCAGCTGTGTCTGCAGGGTTGGCCCTGAGCGACATCCCATCTGTGTCCGTGTGCCCACCTGTAAACCAGGATTACTTTAGAAAGCCACGGCCTTCCTCTCCATCAACTGTGTGTGTATCCACACATGACATGACCCACGTTAAGAACCACGTATATGGCAGACAGCAATGATGATAATTCACACCATTAAGATACGACGACCAAGATGCACACGATATTCTCAGAATTAATTAAGCAACGGGACTTCTTTCAGTGGCAAACGTGTTGGTTTCACGACGGTTCCCCAGCACAGACGCGGAATCTGACCCTATCCCAGGGAAAGTGTCCCCACTTCTGCATGGGAAACTCAGAAGACATGACTAATATGCAGTACTTAGGGAACCTAGGGGCTATTTTGAAAGTCATTGCCAATTACAGATTTTGCAATGATACCATGACACAGCCTTGCCTGCGAATAAATCTTTTATGCCCAGTAAGTACTCGAAAAATCTTGAGCCTGTCGACAGCTCTGTCCGTATCAGTGCCGGATGCCAAGGTCATAAAATTCTAATCTAACAAGCTTGTGCATTTCAGATATATTTACTTAGCATCTCTGGAATAATTACTTGACGCAATAGCTATGTTTTACCCATTAGTTGGAAGGATTGGATTTTTCACTGCCTTAGCTACTTTTGTGACACAAGTGAAATGACCCCCTCTTATCTCATTCGCAACAGAGATCCAGGAGGCTACCCTTCCCTACTTCTGAGAAATTTGAGAACTTAGCATATGAAAAACACACCGTCATGAAGAGCCACATCAAAGAAGACCTCTGTAAGGAGAGAAGATATACGCAGACTCATGAGTATAAAAAAGAACTCAATCATTCCATTAAAATTAGGTTACTGAGTTTCACTATTTGACACATATTTATTGCAATTAATTTCAATTAGGAAAAGCAAGTGTAAATGGCGGTGTAGACATAAAGTCACCAGGCAGCTTGTCTGAGATCATTAGATGCGATACTCATGCGGAACTACTAGCGGAACTACCAGACACTGAATCATTCCTTCCCACCATCAGCCATACCGGGGAGAAGTCATGTTGGAACAATCCTTAAACTACGTACCCATGAAGGATTGTAATCAATCTTGACATGCACATTTTTTTTTTTTTGGTTGATAAAATTAATAATGCATCAGAATTACAGAAACCAACGAAAGCTGTCTTCCTGCCATGTCTTTTATCTCGTCTCGAGTGCGGTGCACAAAGGAAGGGCGGATGTTTCTGAGGCCGACCTTGGCAATGAAGAGTCAAGACACATTCCCAACAGGTCACCTGACCGTGGCCCACGTATCTTGGAGTTGGAGATCTGTCATGAATGGTACAGAGGAACCAGTGACAGCAGCCTGTCTCTGTTTTCCCGAGGGTTCCATGCCCGTCCACCACAGAAAGTCGGCAAAATGAAAGTAGACACGTAGAACCTTTTCCCAGGAAAACTTTTTGCAAGAACATGAAGCCCACGTAACAGATGGAAACGCAGGGCATGTGAGCCAATGACGTCCAGATACAGGCAGGAGTGGCAGAGAGACAGGGTCCCTTAGCATCATTAGTGGTAAGAGAAACTCCCTTGTGAGTGTGTCTTACAGGATGTGAGTTATAGGGGAACGTATTTTTGAATATTTTATTTGGATATTTTTGAGTAATTTTGAATATTTTTAAAAACCCATTTCTCTCAGAGCAAAGGATTGGAAAAATCATTATGTGAGCATGGATGATGGGCCTTAGGAAAGCACATTACGCTCGTTGCACGTTACGATTCCTGACTGTGACACCGCGATTGAACAGTATGCGTCTTTATTCCCATTTCGCAGAAAACGGAGCCGAGACTCAGAGAGATGCCAAGGGACTCTCCCCCATGACCCATCACTCCCGTGACTGCTGTTCCCCCAACGTCGCCATGCTCAGAAGAAGACAACCAGGTCCCAGCTTTATGACCAAAAGACAATGTGGGTTGCATACGGGGAGTCCAGTGCCCGGTGGAAACACGGGGGACAGCACACGGTCCTTCATCACGAGCTTATACTAATCTCCTCCCCGTGGCATGCAACGCAGCGAGCCTTACAAAGTGAATGCCACGGGCGCAAGAATATAGAGAGTCACGACTGAATTTCAAGATCGCTCCCTCGTGCAAGCTAGACCGATAAAAGGCCAATTAAAAATCGCTTGCTTTTAGGGGTATGTTGTTGTCCAATCAATATTCATTTCAACTCGTATTTCTCTCTCTCTCAAGCTTGGCTTTATGGGTAACGGCTGGTGCTGTCTTTGGTGTGGGTTTCTGGGAGCTTTTCAAGGTGCACTTTAAGCCGCACAAGAATGAAAAGCTCATTTCAGTGTGTTTCTCTTTTGAAACCGCTCTTTTGTTATCACAAAAACAAGGACAGCTGCGTTCTCCGCGGGGTTGATAAGCTGAACTGTATCTTCATTTTCTTTATGTCATGATGAGACGGTGCCCATTTCTCTCTCTCTATTGAACAATGATCTCTGGAGGGGTCCACAGTTCAAAGGGTAGTGTAGGAGATGAGCTGAGGCAAAGTACCTACAGAGACTGACTGAATCCAGCTGGACAGACGTGTGCAGACCCAAGTAGACGAGGGAACAGTCCACCCATGAGTGACGGTACAATTCAACGAGTAACAGCTCCAAGGGAATGCACAAGAATTAAATTAATGAACGACCACTACAAGGAGAACCCAGGAGGCTCAAAGACCCAGCTGGGCCTATGGTCGAAACAGCCAGTAAGGAGTTTCTTTCTTGGTTGAGAAGCTCTGCTTTGTTTTGTGACCAGCAACGCGACGGCAGAAGAGGCAATGCCCAGCGGGGGTTGAGTCGAAGACCGGAGGACAGAGCGAGCCCGAGCTCTCCGTAAAGCTGATCTTGACTTCTGTGACCTCCCACAGCCTCACCCAAGGATACCGCCTGCTAGATTCGAGGCGAGCAGCTTTCAGAGTGTGAACCTTAGTCCCCTGGGAGTCTGGGAGCCATTTTTACAGGGTCCCTGGGAACACGTCCATCTTCCTAATAATACAGGAATGCCGTGGGCTGTTTGCAGCATGCAAACCGTTGCACTCAGGGAGCAAAAGCAGGGGTACGTGAAGTTGCGGTCACCTTATGCCTGATCGAGGCAGTGGTCCCAAAGAGTGCTAACATCATCGCCACCATGCTCTTGAGGACAAGAATGTCACTGTCACTTAAGAATGTTGTGAACCAACTGTAACAATAGTCATCTTTTCAAATACCTCTTGAATATGTATCTTTTTAAGATTCTGCATGCTGCGGTTCCTGGGTGGCCCAGTCTGTTAAGCCCCTGCCCTCTGCTCGGGTCATGATCCCAGGGTCCTGAGATCGAGTCCCAACTTGGGCTCCCTGCTCAGCAGGAAGCCTGCTTCTCCCTCTCTCTCTCGGCTACTCACACATTCTCTCTCTCTCTCTCTATTATATAAATAAATAAAATCTTTAAAAAAAGATATCCTGCATGATAAAGTGGGGGCTCTACAGATAGCATTGTTCTCCTGCATGAGGACATTTGATGGTTGTCTCCACGGGAGAGGAAGAAGAGATGTCACTGTGTGAGCTTGTGACATGACTCCGCCGCGACCACTTTTACGCGATACGATGGCTGGCAGGTGACTGTGGTACTTCAGACTCAGGCGTTTTCTCAAAAGTGAACGAAGCACGTCTGTCAGTCAATGGTGAACAACTGACAAGTCTTTGTTGCCAATAACCAAATTCAAGATTTCAGGAAAAATCAGTATTTTAGAAATCTTGTTTCTGCCACCATACACTGGATGGCCTCCCCACACTCCCAAATTCGATCCTAAAAAAAACCCCTGTTTTTTTTAATAAACTTGCTAATATATGTGAGGTTCCCGTGTTGGATAATGAGATGTGTGAGTATTTGGAAGGCCTATATAACTAAGCAAACTGGTATTTTGTGAAAGAACTAATGCATAATGTCACAAAATTGTGCATGCGTAAAATGTGCACTTTAAGTGCAAGATAAAACAATGAATTTTAATGTTATGGAGAAGAAAATGTGTATGGATAGAGGTCCACAAGACACTTTTTAACCTCTAAGAAGCTACTGGTGTTGAGTTTTGCTGTCGTAGTAGAGAAAGATATCCACAGCTATTAATGATCCTGTTTTTTCCAACCACATTACTGTGGGAAGCCAGATTTCCTGAGGACACACCTACCAACACAACACATTTCAACAGACGGAGTGCGTTAGCAGCGATGACAATCCGGCTGTCCGTGGGTAAAATCGGGACATAAAAAAGATGGGCAAAAGTGCACAAAAATGTAATGCTACAGAGTTCACCATTTTATTTTATTTTAGAAAATATATTTTGTAATTATATATACAGTTATTACATTCATATAGAATTATTTTATAAAATTAGTTATTTTATTAAAAACAACCTCTTTTTTAAGAGTTTATTTATTTATATGACAAAAAGACAGAGAGAGCACAAGCAGGACTCGATCCCAGGACCCTGAGATCATGACCTGGGCTGAAGGCAGACGCTTTCCCGACTGAGCCACCCAGGTGCCCTGAAAATATAGTTATCTTTATAAATATTATATGCTCACACGAAATAGTTTGTGATTGTTACTTTTACATGAATGTGTAAATATTTTTAAGTATCTTTGTTTTCACTTGTCATCAAGCACACAGCCATAGCTGTCGCCCATATACATCTCCCTGTGGGGTCCTCAGTAACATTTAACACTGAGATGGGGTTCTGAGACCAGAACACGCGAGGAGGGTTATCCTAGATCCATCCTGCTTCCAACACATAACGCGGTGCTCCATGCAGCTGCCCCATGCTTGCTAGTGGGCAGGCATGGTCGTTAACTGCTAGACACCCTCTTTATTTCAAGACTAGGAACTCTGGTCTTAGTCTTCCATTCATCATCTCTCCCTCTACCAAGTCAGTTTCCTCCAAGTGCCCATCACAAGGTCTACCAACACCCACTATGGTTCTCTCCTCCCAGTGCACCTGCTCTTCAACTCACTGAGTGACTTCTTTTGGTCCAACGTCCCTGTCTCTGCAAAGACCGATGGAGCAGGCATACCCTTCACTGACCCTCAATGATCCTGCCTCCGGAAAATCCACGCCCTCATGTTACCACCTACCCTGGTATGGGCACTGACCTAGAAACCCACTTCGAGCAAACACTTGGGACATCACTTCTGTTATCAGCTTGCAGATTAGAACTTCACCTGCTTCGGGTCTCTCTTGCCTTCTTGGCTGGAACTCTTCTAAGAAGCGAGATACCCGGGTGGAACTGCCCATGTGGGAAGGGACAGAGACAGGTCTCCAGCACACAGCTGGCAAGGTACGGACTCTGCCAGCAACCACATGTGCTTATAGAGGAACCCTTCCCCAGTCGGACCTTCGGATGAGACCTCAACCTGGGCTAACACATGCAAGGCAGTCACATGAGCCAGCCAGAGCCGTGAACCTACTTCAGGTCTGCCTTCATGCCTGATCCACAGTGAGTGTCAGATCATGAACCTGTATTGTTCTAAGCCCTGAGTGTGTATTACCTGCTTATGCAGCAACACACAACTGATAGAACAAGTGTGGGGCACAGGGGCACCTGGGCGGCTCAGTCAGGTAAACCGTCTGCTTTCAGGTCAGGTTATGATTCCGGGGATCACGTCCCACATCAGGGTCCCTGCTCAGCGCACAGCCTGCTTCTCTGTCCCCTGCTCCCCTTGCCTGTGCTCTTTCTCTCTCTGTCAAATAAATAAATAAAATCTTTTAAAAAGAGCCAAAAATAAGACCAAGTGTGGGGCATATTTCTCTTTCCATGTAAGCCAGAGTATGTCTTGATGTGACAAGCCCCGAGGAAGATTTACATATCGTACATTCACCTTTGTAAATGTGTTTAATTAAAAACATGTTTTTTGTAGACTTATTTGTTTATTTGAGAGAGAAAGAGAAAACACAAGTGGGGGAAGGGGAGAGGGAGACGGAAAGAGCATGTCAAGGAGAATCCCTGCTGAGCAGAGAGCCCGACGTGGGGCTCAACGTCACGACCCTGAGATGGAGACCTGAGCCAAGATCAAGAGTCCGATGTGTAACCAACTTGGGTGCCGCGGCATTTACCTTCGTATCCATTGATGCCTTCAAATGGCTCATGATCTGGGGGTCACGGGGTCTCGCACATGTCAACTATTTCATCAATATTCAGCAAACTATTATAAACACACTCATTTTTTCTTTGACAAATGCACCTCAGTGTGTTGGATGGCTCGCAGGATTATCTAGGTGATTGTGGTGCATTTTCTGAGCTCACGTGACCTATAACGGCACACTGGTAAATTCGTGCAACAAAATATGACATAAAGGAAAATAATGCACTAGCAGGACATTCACAAGCACAACACGAGGGTACTATCCTGAGAAGTCCGAGAGATCAGACGTCTGAAGTTCTCAATGCACATGCTGGTTGTCTGAAGACGGAGGGCCAACAAGGCAGGCTATGGAGGTGGTCACGAGGAGCCGAGAAGGGCCACCAGCTTGGCCAGCAAGAGGAAAGGGAATGCACGTTTGAGCCTGCGCAAAACTGAATTCTGCCGGGCATCTGCGTGAGTCTCTGAGCATTCTGCGTCTCCCCGACAGTCTCCAGTGTCACTCAACATCTCCGGCCACTCACCGCCTTCTGAGACCAAGAGCAGGCAAGTCAGCCGACCACCGTCCCGCAAACAACTTCTGACCCACCCACCTGCGAGATGATACATGCGGGATGTCTTACACTGCTAAGTCGATGGTGTTTTTCCTATGGCAGCAAGAGAACCCCAAGGTGGACATCCAAGGGCAGAATGGAGAGAAGTCACTGCAAGGCATACGGTCTGCTCGTATGAGCCCGGAGACAGCGCCACGAGAAGCAAGAGGCATGTGACGAGCCTCGAACACGGTAACATGAAGACAAGAGTAAACACGGACAGGAAGGTCAGGTTAGGGATGGAGCGTCGAGGAAGACAGGTGCAGCATTTCCCTGCAGAGCAGACGACAATGGAGCAGGAGCCACAGCACAGAAAATGATGAACCAGAGGTCATCTGGATAAGAGACGACAAGACCCCAAAGCCAGAGAGTGGCCCTTGGAATCAATACGGATGTGAAAGTTCAACACAAGCTTCTCGAATGGAATCAACAGAACTCGATAAAATTAAACTAACATTTGCCAAGGAGGAAAAGGTGACTTCGGTATATCGAGGCGACCCGAGTCGGAAGCTGGGAATGTGGTTATGCCAGAGAAGGAGTGGGGCTATGCGGGGTTTTTTAAGCATTACTGGGGAAAGGGGAAGTTCGTCCACTCCGTGTGGGGGTGAGCTGAATTCCAAGCGTGTGGGGAGGACTTCATAACACAGACTGCAGCTTTGACGGAGTCAGACATCACTTCTGAGAGGAAGGAGGGACAGGCAGGAGGGTCTACGTGGAGAGGGGCAAGAGTGCCAGGAAAATCCATCCCCGCATAGCAAGGCAGCAGGGGCTTGGAGTCAGGGAGACGTGGTGGGAAAAACAAGCTTTGGGATGGTCACAAAGAGTGGGATACGGTGTCAGTGTACAGGGGAGGTGTCCTGAAGACAGGGCTGAGGGCAGGGCAATCTGTCAGGAAGCAAGAGCGGCTAGAAGTGACCAGAAACAACCCTCAGATGGCTCGGGGTCCTGGAGACGTGGCGGGGACGGGACACAGCATGGCAGATGAACGTCCCACAGGACGCTGAGCTCTGCAGTCCAGAGTGGGGGCATGGGGCCCAGGGCCAGAGACGTACAGCTGGGACCACAGGTCAGCAGCCGGCGCTCCGGGGGAGGGGGCAGAGCCTGCAGAGAGGACGCCAAGTGCACCCAAGGATGGCCAACACCGCTCGGTATCTGGAGCACCGAGCGGTCCGGGGGAACCAGGGTCAGCCATACGGTCTGCGGAGTGCGAACGCGCCAGCATGAGTGCAAGTCTGTGTGTCCATCACGCACGCCACGGCCACCCGCAGTGACAGCGGTCTGTGCATTCACCCCGCAGGAGGGAGCCCGTGCCCGGGCACACAACCGGCCACAGAGGGCTTCGAGGGGCGGGTCTGGTGGCTCCCAAGCCCTCGTTCTAGGTCTGCACCTGCACGAGACAACGGAGAGGGAGAGCTTGCCCGGGGGAGCAGGACGCCTGGAGAAGCCTCGTGCAACAATCCCGGTGCGGATTCTGTCCCCGGGACCACCCGACTGACGGCTCAGCTGCACTCTGCAGAGTCAGGCGACGGACCAGCTTCCCCGGCTCGTCCCCCACGCATCTCCTGACGCCGTGCTGGGTGCTCACGTGTAGCTCCCTTCTGTCTTTTTCTTACTTTGTCCTCCTGGGCCGCCGGCTGCGTGATCACCACGCACCAGCGGTCACCAGCCGGCTCGCCGGGAAGCCCTGGGTCAGCGTCCGTGCATGTCTCCAAGCGATGACCCGCCAAGGTCTGCCCCAGGGCAAGGCAGGCTCCTCCGTCACACGTGGACCGAGCAACACATGAAATATACCCTGCACCAAACCCACATGTCCTGTGGCGCTGGCGCGGCTCCGTCGCTGGACCTCGGACTCTCGGTCTCAGGTCCCGTCATGATCTTGGGGTCGGGAAATGGGGATGGTGCTTAGCGGGGAGTCTGCTGGACCGTCTCTCCCCCTCTCCCTCAACCCTTCCCCCTCCCCCTATGTGCAGGCTCTCTAAATACGTAAATCTTTAAAAAGTAAAATAAAACCCGTATTTCCTTCTGCTTCATGTGCAAAGGAACACATTCCCATGAGCCGCTCAGCCTGGCAGCTAACGCAGACTCCAAGGGCGTGCAGGACACTTGGGTCGCACTGCAACCTTGACCCGTCCTCACATGCACGCCTGTGGCAACGGGCTGCCCTCTCCAGGTCTCAGCGTCCACATCTGCAAAATGGGGACAAAATACCTCACCAGTGTTCCTGCAGAAATAGCAGAGTCAACGTGCATAAAGGTTTTAGAATATTGCCTGGAGCCCAGGCAGGAGGGTAAATATTGCAATAATCATTACCTAATTTTGTTTTAAAGGGGGGGGTCTGCGCTTTTACAGAATTATTAGGTATTCTCTTGAGAGAGCTCTGGTTCACAAGGCACTGAATATTATTGTAAGAATTCAGAGAAAACTCAGGAAACACAGAGAAAGGCCACCAAGGATAGCCAGCTCCCTGGGGATCTGAACAGAAAGCCACATTTTTGCAGAAAACACATCTTTTGCTCACTGTGTCTCACAGGGAGCTTTCCTGTCTTTCCACCCCTTCTGTTCTCATCTCTCTACCTATGACCCCCCTTCCCCCAGTTCCCCGGCTTCTCTCCAGGACTCCCACGAGCAGGAGGCTCCCAGTGTCGCCCAGAAAGGAGACTCATCGTTGGTGTCCTGGCTGCAGGCCCTGCAGGCGGGTGCCTGACTCTACAGTTACCGATCCAAATTCCTGATGAGAAATCTATCCCCACGGCTGTCCTCGCCCACAGCGACGACACAAGATCATCCATTTCTTACTGGCTCACACATGTGCTCTGCAGCTGCTCCCCGCTGCTCGTGTGAATGTCTGGGGGACAGTGAGCTGAGCCGAGAGGGGGTTACCTAGTTTAGAGGTAGGCACGGCCTCGGAGCAGGTGCTCTGGGCAGAGCTCGCTGCAGCGAGAGTGCAAGGTAGGCTCATCCCCTTGAAACACACCAAGCACGGGCTGCCAGACGGGGGACTTACAGCCCCGTGTTGGCCTGTGGAGCGCTTCCTGCGGCACCTCTGAGTCCATAAGGAGAACGGGGCAGCGGACGTCCTTCCTTCGAGATACAGAGCTCGGCATAGATGTCCTATCTGACAACAGCAGCCGGTCCACTGCATCTGTGACGACTCGAATTCATTTACAATCCTAACGTGATTCGAATCTGCCTGCGACGGGACATTCCAGGCTCCTGCAAACACGCAGCGTGGAGGGAAGCGGGTGGGAGAGAGGCAGCGGGGGTGGTAAGAGACAGAGGGCTCTGTACAAAGCCGCCCTCTACAGGGGTCATTTCCTCCTTTGTCCTGGGGGGGACACGAGCCTCTTGTGAAAATGACACTCTGCCCACGGGACTGAGATTCCAAGCCCCAAGCACAAGTTGCTGAGTCAGGAGGAAGCATGTGTGCATTTCAGAGAAAGCGGCACAGAGACCGGTGTTCACGCCCCTCCAGTTGCACACCTGGAGGCTCTTGTCTAGACCGCGGCATGGACACGGACTTGCCACACGGACTCAACCTGGAACCCTTTTGTCCATCGGCCTTTAGCTGCCTGACCCAGGTGGGCTCTGAAGGTGCCAAGGACGCAGAACAGTTGCACCTGCTGTCGCTGCGTGTCTCAGAGACACCTCAGTCCCTCCCTTCAAGCCTGGCAAGGCTGCCTCTTCACCCACCGCTCTCTTCCAGCCCTCACAGTGAACACAGACGCACGCAGACTCACACACGGACACGTGCACACACGCATTCACAAGTGCAGACCCACACACGCAGGCATGCACACACACATGAATGCACACACACAAACACACGCAGGTATGCACACACACACACAGGAATTCCACACACAGACACATGCAGGCATGTGCACACACAGGAATTCAGACCCATACAAACACACGCAGGCATACACACACACACACACACACAGGAATTCCACACACACATACACACACACACGTACCAGCATGTTAATGGGTTTGCAATCGCTAGAATGTCGGGCACCACGTCCCCCTTCCATCCCCAGCTCCGGTTCCACCTTCTGCCTCCCATCCCTTCGTGGCTTTCCCGACTCACTGAAAACTACCTCGCTCCGGGGAAGCTCCTCTTCCTCACTGAGCAACTGAGAAAAATGCTCCCTCCCTCATGGATACGGCATGAGAATAAAATGACCTGATGTAGGCAAGAGTGATGACGCGTGGGCTGTGTGTCATCCTGAAGGGCGGTCGGGGCGGCTATCGGTGTCCAAACCTATTCTGAACGATCTCACAATTACAGAAACATCGGAGCACCTGGCTCTCTGCAAAAGGCTACATTTCCCAGACTCCTCTGTGGCTCGGCCTGGTCACATGACTCTGTTCTAGCCAATGAGAGCTAAGAGTTGGACACTGTCCAACTTCTACAAGAAAGTCCTAGACAGAACAGGCATGCTTCCCCTTTTCTGCTTTCCCTGGGGACTGTAATATCACATGACAGTGAATTGTCTCGGAAAGCAGCACCCCGGGAGTGACAAAAGAACAAGATGGAAGGACCATGAACCCCCTGAACAAGTTTGAACAAGAAGGCAGCCAAACGCTAGTGCACATTTTATGGGGCAGAGAAATACAGCTCCGAAGTGTGTAAGTCACGTTTAATGCAGGTCTCTGCTACGAGTGCCAAGCCTTTGATTGTAATTACTATCTGCAGTCATCAAAGCCCTTGATCCTGACCCGACACACAGCAATCACGACTCCGATGAGTGGTAAAAAAGCCAAAGTTCATTGTGGGTACCCGTCCCTCTTCTCTGAGCCCACGCCCTCCCGGCCCCCTCTCTTCCTGCTCCCTGACAGCATGACCCAGGGGCTCATGCCCTGGAACTCAACAGCTCCCCATCTGCTCTGCCTGCTTCCTCCAGAGTGGGCAAGGGAAGCCAGGGGGAACTTGGGTCCTTCAAAAGGACTAAGAGAGGGGTTATCCTTTCCTCCCGGGGTGTTTCTTCATGTCTCTTGATCATCTTACTCTTTCCACGCAGCTCTCAGCAATCTGCTTCCCCAGAGCTGCCCGCTGTGGCCCAGGAACCCCTGTCCCCATAACTGTGAACCATGGTCTCTGCGATAATCTCTGGGAAAGAAGAGAGACCCCATCGAGGACTTCACCAACCCCTTCATGAGATGGGGAAGGAGAGCTTGTACCCATTCTCTACAACCTTCAGTTCTATGCTGATACAACATGCCACACTCCTCCTTCTCACAGAAGCCCTCCTTTAGACCCTGGACATAGTTATTGGGGGAGGGGGTCCCCAGCTACCTTCAACGCATATGCATTTTCCCAATCTCACTCTTCTATTTTGTTCATTCACAGATTTGTTTTCTATTGACTAGACATTATTTATTACATAGCCTGACTGATGACTTCCAGGCTCCACGCTGAGCTTGGCACTGGGGATCGGCAGCGACTGTAACAGGAAGTCCTTGATCATGTGGAGCTGGCACTCCAGCTAAGGGCAGGAGGGGGGGGCAAGCCACCACCACCAACCAGGTGCTGACCAGTCCTGTGAAGGCAAAGGAGCCCCACTGAAGAGGAAATGAAGCTGAGTCAGGGCAGGATTCTCTGATCAGGCCACATGTTAGCACAGACCTGAAGACACAGAGCCAGTGACCTGGTTCCACCAATGACATACCCTTGGAGGGGCTGTGGGAGTGCTAAGGCAGCTCTGATTTCCCAGCAGTGTTGCATATGCTGGAAAGAGCAGATGGGTTTTCTTCCAGGACCTGTCCCTTGTATCACAGACGCCAACAGTGGGCAGCAACATTCCCACTGGAAAATCCACAGCTGTGTGCCTCCTTCCTAGCTTCCCTGCCCCTTGTCATGTAGCCCCCAAGACACACTCTACAGCTTACTGCCATGTCCTGAGAGCTAGTATCTTCTAATATAGTATCAGTGTATGGGGCATTACTTGCTGCAAGAGAGAATCCTTCCTACTCCTGACGTTGATTTCTGACATACAGATTTTCTGGATTTGCTGTCTTTGTAGTCCTGGCAGTAACTTCCGTTCCCCCAAAACTTTGCTATTGAACTGAGACGAAGCTATTGAACTAGGACCAAGCTTACTGTGACATAACGAGGATCCTGTAGGACACTAATGTAACTGTCCATGGAAATTCCAGTGGAGACTCTGAAACAACATGGCAGTGCTCCATCATGAGGCAGCTGCCCACCTCACCCAGAAGATTTAGGTACTTTTGTTTTTGGTCTATTGGTAAAATCATAATGCAAGATAAAATTTTCTACAGGCAATGCACAGACACACACTCTGGCAATCTATAGACTACAATTGGGAATCCTTGTTCCAGAGTTCACATAAGATCTTTACAACCGTCCTGGGTCCCCTACTAGGGCATATCCTTTCTTTTGATACAACTTGTATGTCTGGTCAACCACCAACTCCCATCTACTTCACCTTCAGAAAAACTCTTGAAGGTGTCCATTGTCCACATCCTACAATGGTACACCCATGGCCAATCCACCATCATCTCTCGTCTAGATGACAGATGTGGTCATATACATAGTGAGGCCTTACCCCCCAACAAATTCCTCTGTTCTTCCATGCTAACAATGATCTTTCAGATGAGATCAGTCCTCTCCCCTGCTTCAAATCCTCCAGTGGGGTCCTGACATTTTTAGAATATAGGCCAAGATCTCTAAGGAAACTTTCCACACAGGGTCCTTGCCTTTCCCCAGCCCCGACTCCACTCTGCGTTTCAACAGTGCTCATGAATTTGGCATGCTCCGTGATGGTTAATTTTATTCTATGTCACCTTGACTGGGCTAGGGGGTGCCAAGATATCGAGCAAATCGTCGTGTTCTGGTGTGTCTAGGAGGGTGCTCCTGGATGAGATTAGCATTTGACTCTGTAGACTGAGCCAAGCAGATTGCTTTCAATCTGAGTGTTCCTAATCCACTGAGCGGCTAAAGACAGCAAAATGGCAGAGAAGGACTTGACCCGCTGTTGTCGGTTTAACCACGGAGGAACCTAGGCAGGAAGTGTGAGAGGGAGAGTCATTCTGTGAATAACCGTTGAGCTTGGAAGAGGTTCTCAAGCCCCAGGTGAGGACTGCAGTGAATCCCAGCTGACATCCTGATTTCGGCAAGGGGAGAACCCAGCTTGGTTGAACTGGACTGTGCCTCACGGAACTATGGGACATTAAATGGGTATTATTTTATGCTGCTAGCCTTGCAGAATGCATTACACAGGAATGAAAACTATCTAACATAGATGCCTCCTCAACATCTATGGGAGGGACAGACTTCCATGCCACATGCTTTGGTCACAGAAATGTGGACAGAAATGGCATTTATAGGCATAGATCTGAAGAGCAGCAGGTGTCTCTTCTTGCCTGTTGGGGGGCTTCTGTCCTCTGCCCCTGGGTCCCGAATGCAATACACACAGCAGAGCCACACCAGATAAGCTGTAGACCAATAAGCATAAGAACAAATGCTTATTTCCATGCCGCTGAGTTGAGGTTGCTTGTTACACAGCATCACTGTGCAAGTAGCTAGCTAACACATGACATTTTCCAAGCCACAGCCTAGGTCACAGCGATATACTTCTCTGAAAGTCTGCAACTATGGTTTTCCACTACACGGACTTCTACAGAACGAGACCCTAGAGCTGAAGACCAGAGATCATTACCAAACAGCCCCCAAACCAAGACACGGACAAGAGAGCGAAAATAATCCCGTGCAACTACAGGTGTGTTCTGAACCAGCCTCGCCGAATGCCCCCATCGTCAAATCATGCAAATGTTTACACAAACTAAGTGCATCATAAATGTCTAAGAAATTTTACTTTTTAAAGTCACCAAATGGCACAGTTCATGCATTTACAATCTATACAAACTTGAGTCCTTCTGTGATTTTTCTCTCAGTTTAGGGACTCACTTAATTCTGGACCTGACACCAGCCCATTAGTTCAGATGGATTTCACCTTGTGCTCGGAAAAATCTACATCTTCTTCAGAACATCAGGCCTTAGGAAAACTGTTTCATGTCTTTAATCCCCCAAATGCAAGAACAGCTCATGCAATAAGAAAATAATTAGCCAATCCATTTGATTGATGGGGTACTGCAAACACAAACACATTGCCGAACACCTAGTTTTTAGGTTTTAATTCTATGACTAAAGTTTAAATCTCATTGCCAAACCCTAAGTGTATGATCTCTCAAATAACGGAAAGTTGTACTATGTTATATATTGTTAGGAATGATTTTAACTAGTCCAGGGCCCTTTTCCTCTTTTTATATTCAAACATGCGTCACAACTGTCTTAGGTCTGTGTTATGCAGAAAAATAATAATAATCTTTTAAAAAGATTTTATTTATTTATTTGACAGACAGAGATCACAAGTAGGCAGAGAGGCAGGCAGAGAGAGGAAGGGAAGCAGGCGCCCCACTGAGCAGAGAGCCCGATGCGGGGCTCGATCCCAGGACCCTGAGATCATGACCTGAGCCGAAGGCAGAGGCTTTAACCCACTGAGCCACCCAGGCGTCCCAATAATAATAATTTTTTGGCTTGTTTTGTTTTGTGGCTCTGGTACTTTTATTCCTAGAGGTAGCCAAGTTTGCATTTTGATTTTTTTTTTTTTTTATTGCTAAAAATGTAACTTTCCAAATACACCAAAATAACCCTGGGGATTTGGAACCCAGATAATGTTTGGAATCTGCTGTTCGAGGATTATGTCACGAGATGTTCAGTTTCTTTCAAAGGAGCCTTGAGGAAAACAAGAAATTGTCCTCTAAAGGGGTAAGTGGAGCCAGATGACACACAATCAGTCTTTTAGGGGAGATGTTTAGGTTAATGAGAAATTAAGGAAATGTGTTGGACACATAAATTCAGATCATTAGGATTCCCATGGAAATAATAATTGTTGGAGCCGTTTTTATTGGGTAATCTGGATGACTCTGAATGGGGCTGAGCTGGGATGGGTCTCTCAAGGGACCTGCCCCTTCTGGGTACCCCAGATAGGGAGACAGTCCGAAAACGTGTGCTCCTTTGAAAGATCATGTTAGCACCCTGACCTACTAAGAATTTTTCCAATGCAGGGTGCCTGGGTGGCTCAGTGGGTTAAGCCTCTGCTTTGGCTCAGGTCATGATCTCAGGATCCTGGGATCGAGCCCCGCGTCGGGCTCTCTGCTCAGCAGGAAGCCTGCTTCCCCTTCTCTCTCTTTGCTTGCCTCTCTGCCTACTTGTGATCTCTCCCTCTGTCAAATGAATAAATTAAGTTAAATTATAAAAAAAAAAAATTTCCAATGCAGACATCACTGGATCATCTGGAGGAGGGCTATAAAAACAGATACAGTCTGGAGACAAAATATTTTCATGGCGATCGGTGCTACAAAATGTTACAATGTTTTTGTTTTGCTCACGGAGGACAACGCACAATTTTAAAATATGGCGACACAGTTGTGTTTGAAGACGGACATGGCGGTGACCCTTTTTGAAGCTTGGGGACGAGGTCATGGAGGGTTCCAAATTACCCTCTCCACTTTTGTGTGTGTTTGACATCTCCCACCATACGTTGTTTCGTTTTGTTTTTAATGATGCAAAAGGCTCTTTTCATCCTGTCTCCCCATTTGGAAGAGCAGAGATGAGAGTGGGTTTTAAAATTTAAATTTTCATCTGTGCCTCTCTCATGAAACTGATGACATCACTGTACTCTAAGCTTTTGTTCCAAATTGCTGAGGCTTCCACGGGTGGATGGAAAGCACGTTGCTTGCAGCAGAAACACAATGCAATCCCATGCAAATTATACATAGATGGTCTTTCTTAATACCACACGTAAGATAGAAATGCAAAATGCACAGGGCCTGCCTGGGAAGGTCCCGTCATATTTTAGCATTTGATGAAGATGTGTTGCTTTTGTAACTCCTAGGGTACTGGGAGCGAAAACGAACCCCGGAGTAGTCAGAGAACTGAGTTTCATGCTGGAAAGAGCTCTCTCTTTCTCTGCCAACATAAAAGAAAATCTAGGGCAACGTGATTAACTCTCTCCATTGGCCAATCCCTACTTCATGGCAGAGGAAAATACTCATCGACCAAATAGGAAAGGGTTTAAACTACTATTTCAGGTTCCATTTGTTCCTTAGAAACTGCAATTAAAACAGTGGGAAAGAGATATCAGAATGGGTCTTAGCAGGGTGTTGCTGAAAACATTTTCTAATTGGGTAATGGTCTCTTCTGAGGATAATTAAAATGTGTTCTATGCAATAATCGTGTTTCATCACAACGGTGCCTCACACTTCAGCCACCGCCGTCTTCACCATCCTGCCTTCTCGGGCCCCAGAATTACTCATATGACAGAGACTGAACTGTTTCGTGTTTGAAATCCTCAAAATTAGGGACTGGGGGTATGATTCACCGGCTGGGCTGCATCTTTTTCCTCCCGTGGTGTGCTGCTTGACTGTGCTCATGTCACAAAAAAGGAGAAAGGAGGAGGTCAGCGAAGGGCGTGAGTCCGGAGAAGTACGGAAGAGGCAGAAGAGGACGGGGCTCGCCCCTTCCCATCACAGAACGTCTCAGGATGGGTGGGTGCTGCTAATGATCTACGGTACTCACAGAGTGAGCGTTTATGTAGCTGCCCGCGCTGCGGTAAAAACAGTTTTGTCACTGCCATTAATTTCTAGAAAGGGCACCATGCCACCTAGCTGTTAGGGACACCGCTCACGGCCAGATCTCATCAGAAGATAATCCAAGAACGCTGTCATCTCCTAGAATGAAGGCCGGCCTCCATCGAGAGGGATTTCTTGTACTTCAAGAAAACTTGTGGGAAGCAGAGAAGCCAAGAGGCCACGTTTCTGCAGAGAAATATGTCTTTCGGAA
Organism: Pteronura brasiliensis; assembly: GCA_004024605.1. Classification (NCBI taxonomy): domain Eukaryota; kingdom Metazoa; phylum Chordata; class Mammalia; order Carnivora; family Mustelidae; genus Pteronura; species Pteronura brasiliensis. The sequence goes on from PJEN01005132.1 coordinate 115,268, forward strand.
GCACGGTTAACTGATGAGGTGACACTCGAGGCCAGCGTGGTTTTGACACTCAAGACAGTGAGGGGTGAGGCTCCTGAGTTCTGGCTTTTCCGCCTGCCCTGCAGCTTAACAGTGGTTTGGACAGAAGCATTCATCAAGCCCTTTCCCGTGCATTATCGGGGATCACGGCAGACGGGAGTCATACTGGGTAATTGCCACACCACGACCGACGGCCCGTCGGACCCCCAACCTCTGCTTTATCACCTTGAAAGAGAACGTGGCCACAAACAGAAATGGGGATGACGCAACTTCCGTCCCGCACACCGGTCCCTGTGCAGCCTCCCACCCCCACCTTCGGCCACTGTCAACACACAGCTCGTGGCCTCCGTTGTTGAATATCCTCATCCTTGTAGAGTATAAACAACTCGCCATGAGAAGAACCATTTATAGTCCTGGAGAGCCTTTCACACTGCCTTGCTGGGACAGAAATTACACAATGTGGTTTCCAATAGTTCCCTAACGCAAGACGCCCTTTAAATTGCCGTGGAAGATAATGACACTGTATAATTTTTTTTTTTTTAGCACCAGAATTCACCAAACATTACTGGGGTGGAAAAAAAGGGGGGGACAAACTTAATTCAAAAGATAAAAGGTCAAAAGATGGTTTACTTGCTTTGAAAACCTAACAGCAGGATGCAAATAAACAGTAGTGGTCTCATTATCCTTTTTTACTTAAAATACATTGTCCCCAAATTTTAACATACAATTAAACAGGGATGAACATTTTCAACACTTAAAATGGCATGAAAATGTAGGGTTTCTTGTTGTGAAAGCAAGAAAATTGAGCTTGCAGAATGGGTACTGTGTCTCCGTGTGATGTAAGATGTGCGAAGAGATATTTACCTCCCTAATTCCCACTCTGGAAACGTTAGCAGATGCGTCTATGTCTTTTTTTTTTTTTTTTTAAGATTTTATTTATTTATTTGACAGAGATCCCAAGTAGGCAGAGAGGCAGGCAGAGATAGAGAGAGAGGAGGAAGCAGGCTCCCCGCCAAGCAGATAGCCCGATGCGGGGCTCGATCCCAGGACCCTGGGATCACAACGCGAGCCGAAGGCAGACACCTAACTGACTGAGTCACCCAGGAGTCCCAGATGTGTCTATTTCTGAAGATACAGTCAACCTAAACGCTCACTTCTGTTTGCTTCTTTGTTTCGTTTTACACTGGCCCAAAGCCATCCTCACCGTTCCCCTCCTCCAACTCCGTAAAACATTTTTCTAGACGCCTGATTAAGCCTTAATTACTCCAGTGTCCAAAATGCCACGGAATTGCTTCACACAGATACCAATGAAGTATTTTGCCCCATTTCGTGACTATTCCTTTGCAGGAACAGGATGATAAGGGGAGGTCTCCAAGATGAGTGGAATGTGCTCATTCTGTTGTGACAACACGCAGATCTCATTCACTCCAGCCACAAAGGAGTATCTCCTTTGGTCACCAAGGGTCATCTGGGGCTCTCTGTGGTGTCACCTGCTCTCTGACACCGCCAGGGGGAGGAGCCTCTACCTGGGATGTTGAGAACATATGGGGGCATTTTTATACTGAAAACTGATGTGTTGACCCTTGGAGGAACAGGGGACATTTCTCCTCATGGCTCTCCAGCAGCCAGAAGGACCCGCTTACTATAGGTCTGGACTCTGAAGCCAGCAGGACATCTGTGCCCAGTCCAAGGATGAGATGTACATAATGGTAAACACACAAACACAAAACCAAGCACCTTTTCCTTTGAACGCAGCACATCAAGGATTCATTTGAACCATGTTTTCATGATTGGCACGCTGGGCGTTTACTTCCAATCTGGAAAAATCTCAAATCTTGATGTGAACTCATGGATTCAACACATGGCTTTAACTCACACACAACCCTTCTGTGTTTCTTGCCAGGCAAACCAATGAAAGGCGTGCTGTCATTGACTTCTCTGTGCACCTAATTATACAACGTCACAACGTAACCGATACTGTGTATGGTGGTATGGGCTGTGCCCTGAACAAATTTAAGAAGCGGTGTTCCCACGGCAGTGCATTAATGTGGCCCCTGGAGTCGGGTGGTACACAGCACGCAGGGTCATATATGGAGATCCTGAAAATCTATCCGTTCACTTATTATTTTTCAAGATTTTATTTTTTGGGGTGCCTGGGTGGGTCAGTCGTTGGAGAACCTGACTCTTAGCTCAGCTTAGGTCTTGATCTCGGGGTTGTGAGTTCGAGTCCCTCCTTGGGGTCCATGGTGGGCATGGAGCCTACTTAGAAAGCAAACAACAAACGATTAACAATTTTTTTTTTTAAGTAATCTCTACAGCCAACATGGGGCTCAGACTTACAAATCTGAGATCAAGGGTCCCTGCTCTCTACAGACTGAGCCAGCCAGGTGCTCCACTTTACTTATTTTCTTAACCAAGAGGTCACTGCATAAATCTAAGCCTAAAGCAACCTATTTAAGTTCCATTCCCTTACCTCTTCCCTCCTCTGTAACAAAACCATCATAACATCTATCGGACAGATGCATAGTGAAGATTAAGTCGATTAACGCACAGAGGCACACAGGAGTCAGGCTGGGGATGCACGGAGCTAACTGAGCACGAGCCCCTATCCCAGCCGCTCCCAATGGGGCAGCTCCTGGGATCAGCTCCTGTCTCGCCTGCCTCGCTGTGCGAGGTGCTCCAGAAACTCGCTTGATCTCTGCTCCAGATACGACGGCTGGAAACAGGGGTCCTTGAGACAAGCGCTAACAGATGGCCGGGCTGATGTGTCTGTCTCTCAGCAGTTCCCGACCCAGTCCATTGGCCTCGTCTGATGAAACACCACACGTATCCGCTCCTGAGTTATCTGAAACCCTGACTTCTCCCAACCTCTTCACACGGTGCTTGCTGCCTTCGACCTGCGAGGCGATGACTCTCAGATCTTGCCGTACAACATCCTGATGCATAAAAGTAACTGAACCCGTTCCACTCTGACTTTTAAAGAGCAAAAGAAGCACGAATCACATGAAGTAATTGTAAATATTAACCGGGAGTTACATGGTATCGTTTCAAAGCCTGCGGAAACAAGTTGGCTCGAAGACATTACATTTGCCTTTTGATCTTTTTCTAAGGCTAAAATCTGATTAAAAAAAGAAAAAAAAAGAACTAAAGCACACAGTCATCAGACTGCTTAATGTATGCACAGGAAGTGTGCGTTTAAGGATTTCAAACGTCATAAAGTCTACAGGGATTTTAAAGAATATCTTATTTTTCTTTTTTTAAAAGATTTTTAGGTAGGTATTTTACAGAAAAAGAGCAGGAGCTGGAGGAGAGACAGAGGGAGAAGCAGACTCCCCGCCAAGCAGGGAGCCCGATGCGGGGCTCCATCCCAGGACCCCGGGATCATGACCTGAGCCAAAGGCAGATGCTTAAGTGACCGAGCCATCCAGGTGCCCCAACAGACCGTGATTCTTTTGGATACACACCCAGAAGTGGGATTGCTGGATCGTATGGTAATTCTATTTTTAATTTTTTGGAGGGCCCGCCATACTGTTTTCCAAAGTGGCTGTACCATTTTGCATTTCCCCAAAGCATGAAGGTTCTCTTTTCTCCACATCTTCCTCAACCCTTGTGGCTTTTTAAAAAAAAAAAAAAAAAATGTTTCCTGCCTCTCAATCTTAAAAAGGAAGGGAATCCTCCAAAATGCAGCAACGCAGATGAACCTTAATGACGTTAGGTGACATGAATCACGTCAGCGACAGAAGGACAAACACTGCACCATTTCACTGACGGGAGGGACCTACAAGCGTCCACCTTAGAGAAGCAGCAGTAGCACCAGGCTGGTGGAGGGGATCTGGGCGAAAAGAAAGACAGGGGGGCTGCAATGCACCAGGTAGAGAGATGGATCCTGGAGGTCTGCTGTGCAGGCTGGTGTCTTAAGTTAACAGTCGCACTGCACACTTAAAAACCAAACAGGCTAGATCCCAGCTTCAGTGCTGGGACAATAATAAAATTAAAATAAAAAAAAACATATATAAACGAACACAGTCACCCAAGGATTAATGCACGGAGCACCTACGGAAAGCAGCACCAGTAAGTCAGACACATCGTTTGTTGTCCAAAGAGCCTTCACAACACGTCGGGCTGATGGAGTGCGGCCAAACGACTCGGTGAACCAAGGTTCCTAGTCAACCAACTGGGATCCCATCAACTTCCGAATCTCGGCGGCTTCCGAGAGAAAAGACTGGATCTTGGTCAGCTCACGGTCTGTCGGTAACCAGGCTGCTCTCCCTGGCTGCCCCGGGGTGGTGACAAGGCTCAGGGGTCCAGGTTCCTGTAACCCCACCGAGGCACTCCTTACCTGGATGTTCTGTGTTTAGTGCCCTCAAGGAAAGAGGTTGTGCACAGAACTTTCCGGCCAGGCCTGAGCATCTCACGGTCCCAAGATGACAATAAGGGAAGATGGAAATAGTCCCTGTCTCGTACCCACCATACAAAACTGCGCCATCGCTCCAGGAGGACGTTTCTGTCTCAGAGGTAATGACAGAGACGGGAACACGGCCTGTCTTTGTAAATACGGCATTTTACGTACTTAATCTCGCACACTGTGTTCAATTTAAGACAACACGCCTTTTCATAGTCAACTCAAAGTGCGTCGTTGTAAAAATGCAGCCACTGGAGATTTTGCCTTTAGGAAAACACCACCGTAGACGATAGGGTTTGTAACCTGAGAGCCTCACGTGATCCGTGAGGCCAATTTTTCAACCCAGGCTTTGGTACGAAAGTTGAAGGGCTGCATACCGGGTAAAGCCAACCCCGGCATTGTGCAGTCCGCCTCTGGGAGGATGGGGTGTATTTGCTGCGTAAGCTAAACGGGGCTTCCCTGCAAACCGTTCAGAACATATGACCCTCACGAGTCGTGGAACCTCTGTAGGGCAAACATCTAAGGGTCCCCAAGATGCTATTTTCTTCTTAGGAAACGGATACATCGCTAGGAGAACGATGTCTCCTTTGTGTGAGCAAGTGCGTCACGTTCGAGGTGTTGGTAACTACCCGAAGAAGGAGGGCTGGCATTTCCTTAATTGAATTGAATTTCCTTAATTCCTTAAATACTGGCACGTTATGACAATCGTTTTATTGGGAGCCCAGTAAAGTGAGCTCCAATAGTATTCAGCCATGTTTGCTGGAGCTGGCATTAGCAGTACGGAAGTTTGTGGTATGGGGACCCCAAGGATCCCCAAGGATGGCCAGGACCCTAGAGTCCCCCACTCGGGCCCACTGGAGGTGCCCTGGAGGGAGCCAGCATTGACATCACACGGCACATTCTTGGAGGGCTAACAAGTATGTGATGAGGCTTGAAGCCAGCGGGGAGCGTCTACAAGTGTCCACACATTGCCCACACTGGCCTCTCCCGCAGGACCCGTGTTGGCATTTGTGCAGAAGTGCTGGGTCACCGGGGAGCCCACCTAAGCCCCCTGTGCCCGCACTGCTTGCCCGTCCTTCTTCCCGTTGCCGTGCTTTATCCTGACGCGGCTTCGGTGTTCCGAGGGCATCCCGTCCCGGTATGCAACCACACAGATCAACGTTCTCCCTTCTGCCCTTTCACCTCTGCAGAGTTCCCCGCTGCCAATGTCTCATGAGCACAAGAGGTGTGTCCCCCACGTGTGGGCCCACTCGAGACTCTGACGTGCCCGCGGAGGGAAAACACAGTAAATCCGTTTTAAGATAATGACGTGTTGTGGGCAAACCTAAAACACGTGGAAACACACCCAGATTCCCTGCTTACGACAGTGTCGGCTCACAAGTGCGTGAGATCGTCAATCCTCAAGCTCCATCCTCTTCCTTCTGATTTTAAAAGGAATTAGGGAACTTTCCACGTGCCCCGAAGAGACGCGAGGCTGTGCGCCCGCCTGATCAGAGGGGAGGGGCTGGTCTGTTTCTTGCACGGCTCAGCACTATGCCCCGCTCCCTGCGGCTTAGGGATCAGGACTGCAACTACGGAACCGTACAGCCCACACAGTTCGTTGTGTAGCCCCGTCACGCCACACAGCGAACCCCCCACATACTTGCTGCATCGAGTCACGCGAGTAAGCAAAGCACGTTTCGTTGTCAAGGAAAATTTTATTTTTAAGTTCGCATGGACCCCGCAACGAGGTTTTCAGAAACCTTAAGCAGGTTTGTCATTACAGAGAGCATCTCCCAGACATGGACCACGTCCTTTCCCTGCACCTTCTCAGCGCTCTCCGCTGTACGTCCTCCAGGGCCATCTGACGTGTTTCCTTTCTTGGAAGCTGACCGCCGCCGCCACCTGCGACTCAGCTTTTCAGGCAGGGTCACGGGCCTTGGGAAATCAGGCCTGTATGTACGTCCCTGCTTGCTTGGCACGTCAGCTCTGTGACATGCTACACAGAGAGGCTTTCTTTTCTTTTTTTAAATTTTTTAAAGATTTTATTTATTTGACACAGAGAGAGACAGTGAGAGAGGAAGTACAAGCAGAGGGAGTGGGAGAGGGAGAAGCAGGCTTCTTGCTGAGCAGGGAGCCCGATGCGGGGCTCGATCCCAGAACCCTGGGATCATGACCTGAGCCAAAGGCAGAGGCTTTAACCCACTGAGCCACCCAGGCGTCCCAATAGGTTTTCTTTGAAAAGAATTCGTTTAAAGCTCCAAAACCCAGTAAGGCTGGGACATGTACCTCAACTGGTGATACCCGTGAGATATGTTGAAAACAAGCAGGTCATACAATCTCGTAAAAGGAGGACAAACCAGGTCATACAAGAGGTTTGCTAGGCGTCTGCTGAAAATAGAACTCCAATTTCCTGCTGTGCATCCCAAGCCAAACTTCCCCAGGGCAAGTGGACTGAAACCTCGGAATTACGGTTATCATGTACACACCGGAGTTTCCAATACCCTGATTCCTAACAGTCACCTATGTTATTTTGAGGCAATTTTTTTTTAAAGATTTTTATTTATTTCTTTGAGAGAAAGGTACAGCACAGAAAGCGGGGAGAACGGTAGGCAGAGGGATAAGCAGGCTCTCTGTTGAGCAGGCTCCCCAACATGAGGCTTGAACCCAGGACCCCGGGATCACGACCTGAGCTGAAGGCAGACGCTGAGCCCACGGAGCCACCTGAGCATCCCTTGAGGCAAATACTTTAAAGCTGATTTTATTTCTAGAGGTATATTTGTCCTTCATTGGCTGGTCACATTGTACAGACAGAACAAGTCTTGACACACGTTTGTAGTCACAGAATCTACAGAGAAGTTCGTCCTCTCACTCAATCCTGAACACACAGCCCCGCCCCGGGAAGTGCTATCTAGAAGGCCATTCGCCTTGAGGGCACTAACTTTAAATAAACACCATCAGCGTAAAACACAAGTCCATAACAGTGGTTTTAAATAGTTTTGGCATAGTAACACCAGCCAAGCGAGAGGACAGAATCCCGGGCAATTTCTGGAGCTGGAAATCCCCACAAAAAGCAAGACACCTGTTTGCTCAGCAAGTTTCAACCCTTCCCGGGGAGGGGAGGCAAATGACATCCCTGGTCGATTGTAAGAGAAAGCAAAGAAAGGTGTGAAATGTGAAATCACGGACCTCAAGAGGGACTGCAGGAATACTGTCGGATCTTGGAAGTTCTCCTGGGGTGGGGGACACGTAGAGAGACCTGTGGCCCGTGGTCAGAGTGCCTGAGAGCACACGCAGTGTCCATACGGCCATGGGGGCCGCAGTCCAGGTTTCCAGCTGTCTGCCGTCTCCCGGAACGGAGCAAACACGTGCACTACAGAGAGGAACGGGACAGGCACGGAAACGGCAGCTCCTCTCCATGGACCGGGAAGGCTCGCATGATCCTGCTGGAGAAGCTCTGGTGTCTGATCAAGGGCCAGGAGCGTCTTGTACTCAGGTGTGTCCTCTCCTCCATGGGGGTTGGCGGTGCAGACTCAGGACTTTCCACCCATGGAGCCGTCCCCCACCCACCCCGCCCATGGCCAGCCAATGCCCTGTCCTGCACTGCCGATGCCGGAAGAAGCAGGATTAGAACAAAACTGTACACCTCACTGAAGACAGAAGGCACACGTGTTTCTTACCACATCACACCAGCATCAAACAAAGGTTCTGAGACGAGCTACTGTGGTCTCATCAGCAAATTCCGCAAGAACTAAAGCTATCCCGATATTGTGCGTGGGTCACAAAGTGCTTACGAGTCCTCCCCGCCCAGCAGTCCACTTCCCAGGCCAGTAATTCCGCACCCCACCGGGAGGGATTCCTCGTGCGACCGTGTCCCCGAGGTAGCCTTACTCCGACACAGTCCATTCGCCAGAGAAACAGTAAAACCCGGATATAACACTATAAGGGGCCCAGCGGAAATCCGCTCAGGACACACTGTTTGGAGATTCTGGTTCCCGAAAGATTTCACCCAAAAAAAGTGCGCTGCATGAAGCGAGTGTATCTGTGAGCCTCTCTCCCTTCTACCTACATAGCGTGAAGCTTCTAGTTTTATGGTTTAAATATCTCTGACTTCCGGAAGAAAGACTTAAACCGTGTGTCTGTAGATACATCGATCCCGGATAGTTTCTACTTATGTGCCCTACATAACACTGATGGCGACGGCCTTCCAAACCAATCTGCAATGCACGGCTTCCATTACTGGTGAACAAGAAGGCCGCTTAGTCATTCTAAGTTCCATGTATTAAGATTTTGTAGCGGCTTTTTAAATGCTATGCCCCTTTATAGCGGTGGGCCAGGGGAAGCATGGCGGCCCACGCCCCTCATGGCATCAAGGGATCATGGCCCCTTATGCCAAGAGTCCTGCGTTGTGATTCCTTCTGCTCCTTACTACATGCCTAACCCTCCCACGCTTACAGGACTCAGAATTTTGGCCACGGAAGCCCCAGCTCTGGCATGTTTCCCTGCAGGTACCGTAGACTTTGATGCCCCCCGCCCCGGGGTAGCGAGGGGGCTCTCAATGGAGCCGTTGGGCAGTGAGATGGAGAGAGGTTCCCGGTGTGAGGCGCCGACAGGGCCGGCTCTCCACTGGGCCACCCCCGTGAGCGTGCACAAGGCAGGAGGCGGGGCGGGCGCCGGGCCTCTGTCGCGTCCCCTTGATGGGCACCTAGCGGCTCGCCCTCCAGGCCGCCGTCTCCCGGTCACACTGGCAGGACAGCCCGGAGGCCGAGCAGCACATCTGCAGCCACGGCTTCCACATGACGTTGCCCAGGGACAGCTGGTTGGGGACCTCCTGCAGGGTCTCGGCGTGGCGCTCAGCAGCCCGCTGCATGGCGTCGACGATCTCCTGGAAGCGGGGCTCCGTGGCCGGCGACAGCGGGTTTCTCTCCCGGGGGTCCCTGGACAGGTCGAAGAGCAGCGGCGGGTGGTGCGGGGTCACAAAGTGGCCGTGGCAGAAACACACGTGCGTGGAGAAGCAGCCGTTGGCGCCCTCGGGGCTGAACTTGGGCGTGAAGAAGAAGGCCTTCCAGACGGACGTGCCTGCGGTGCACAAGGACACAGGTTGGCGCGGGCCGGGTGGCGTCCTGAGCGTCCCCGCAGAGGGGAAGGAAGCCGGCCGGGGGCTTCCTCCCGGAAAGCAAAGCCTCAGTTAGCAGAGCGACGGACGGACGGACGGAGGGCTCGTCCCGACCGCTCAGAAGAAGAGCCACAGCTCAGACAAACCACGCAGGAGCATGCACTCAGCCGTAAGCACCAAGGACGGGGCGGGCGGTAGCAGCGGCAGAACGACAGCTTCTACCATACACACTCACGCACGCTTGCCAAGGCGTCGTCTGCTCATGGAGAAGACCCTTCTCTCTCTTTGCCCTTCCTCCTGTCTCTCCCTCCTCCTCCTCTTCCCCGACCCCCAAGGTCCTAGGCGATGCTGTGCAGGCAAGAGAAGAGAAAGCCGATGTGGTGTTTGCACGGGGAGCTCAGCCAGCATCGGCGTTCTGGGGTCGCAGACTTTACAGCGTGGAGCTGCAGACCAGACACTCGGCCGACACACACGCACACACGGACCAGCAGACGATAAGCTCGCAGCTCGGCCTCCGTCTGCTCCCCGACCCTCTCAACCTGCGGCCTCTGCTTCTGTGGAAAACGGACAGGACTTTCCGGAAGAGGGAGACTCGCGTCTGACGTGCACGAAAGACGCGAGAAGCGCACGCACACGGGGACACACGCACGTGCTCGGACTCACACACAGTCTTACTCTCGCTAAGACCTCAGGGAACATTTTACATTCTCTGCCCTGACAAAGCCTGAAAGCGGCCAATCCAGGACTCAGGGGGCCTCCGAATGAGAATGGGGACGGACGGCCAACGCGGAGGAGGAGGGAAAAGGAAACGTTCTCCTCCCAGACTGGCACCGCGTGTGCAGAGCTCCGTACTTTGCTAAAAACCGTGGAACTGGAATTTTAGGGCAACTTATTTATTAGGAAAACTGCTAAAAATGCCAAATGAGGAGAATTCACTGACCCCACAGTAGGATGATTATATTGTTTAAAAACTAAGTTTTATGTGCCTGTTTTTTTTTTTTTTTTAAAGCCCGATGTGGGGTTTGAACTCACGAGCCTCACTGAATTCCAGACCGAGCAGAAATCGGGAGTTGCATGCTTAGCCAAGGGAGCCACCCAGGCATCCCTAAAAGTTAAGCTCTTTGAAAACCAAGTCCGTGTTCCCTTATACCTCCCAAATACTCAATTTCCTTTTTAAAGAACAAACTGCCTTATCAACAATGGTTAGGAAACGACGGATTCCCAGTAGACTCCAGGATGTTAGGCGTTTGGGAGGACCTGAGTGCTCAGCAAACAGCCTCTCGCAGGGCTCTGCAAACAGCTTCCTGTGTGTGGAGAACGTGGCCGACAGCAACAGAATGAGCAGCCCCTGACCCGTGTGAGCAGGTGCCAAACGAGAATGCCCCCCTTTGCATCTTCCTCGCAGGGCTTTTCCGAACACCCCCAAAGTCATTCCCACGGTGCGGCATCCCAGACGCACCTGCTAACGCATTTCTGTACTCTGCATATGTTAGGGGGCCCGCTCGGCGGACAGCCATTGCCAGTAGGAAATAAACCGAGGGATGAACTTAACACACTGTTGTGGGTGTCTGCTTTGTTCCCCAGCAAGCCCTGCTCTTGGATAGACCCAGGCAACGGCATGTGAGACTCTCCGTGGTTCGGGGGAACAGCTGGGACACGCAGGAAGCACAGGGCACGCCGTGTGCCTGCGCCATGCATGAACACGTTATGGGGAATCCGTCTCCGGGTGCCCGCAGGCTCGGCCTCGGGGATGCTGGGAGAGGCTGGACGTCACACCTGCACCACCGCCCAGGCAGTCCGCACACTGGCCTGCAGACACAGTACCCCGAGCACGGCTACCCTCTCCAGCAGACTTTTAAAACCCACGTGGCTTTCCTTAACCTTCTCTCCATCAACTCCTCTTTTCCCCGTGTCCTCCCAAGTACGACTGACTTCCCTTAGAACTCTTTCCGGCGACACACGCTGCCGCACGGAGAGCCCATCCCTGGTCGGGGCCAGCAAGGGCCAAGGCTGGCACAGACAGAAGCCTGCAGGAAGCCCCTTGGGCTCCTGCTCCCATTGCTGCTGATCTGCACGGTGATGTTCCCAACCTGACATTTGAGTCAAGCCTCCGTGTGTTTAAAAACCAGGCTCCTGGAACAAATTCATTTCGAGGGCCCATATGTCCCACTTGCCTTTGAAAGCCACACACACAGATTCCCGGCATGACAGCCTCCGCCCCAGCTTGCCGGCATGTGAGCCACAGCCCTGGCATAAAGGCTGGGCAGGGAAATCCAGACATCCGCACCCGGGAGCAGCGGGAGAATCGCTACACAGCTCGGGCAAGGGCAGAACGAAGCACCCGTTTTTCTGACTCTTGGCTGGTTTGGTATGCTCTGTGGGATATGCACCTTTTTGTTGTCCAATGTGAATTTTAAGCATTTTTGCAAAAACATGGCTTATTCTCTCTGCCATTTCTTGGACCATTTTGGATTTGCTCCACTCAGAGCAATGGAAATATATTTATGGCCTGTAGGCTCACACTCCTGGAAGGAACCTGGGAATCAACATTTTCAGAGCTCTCGTTCCCAAGGAAACCGCGACATCCCAGGCATGTGATAAAGCAGGTAGGCTTTGGTGTCCCCTTACATTGCCAATAGCCATATTTTGTCCTATCTACCTCCCCAAATTATGTTGATAACGTATTCCTTCCTATATTTCTCCATATACTAGGAAAATACTGGGACTTTTAAGAAACAATACTTTTTTTCTATTGTTAGAATTCCACTCTACTCTGAAGAAAGACTGTTCTCCCCACCTCTGCAACAGATAAATATTTGGACCCCCACGGGATGTCCAACTCATTTAGAACAGAGCTTCAATGACCCATTGTTCCACTTTACAGCCAGAACGGAGGGGAACTGAGAGGCACCTCCCTCAGCGTCATTCAGAAGATACCCCGTTGTGCGTAATGGACGCCAATGCACCTTTCAAAGTGCGTGTCACTGACGTTAGGGTCCCTGTTGGTCTGTAGCAGCGACCAGCAAGCACCCTGAGGAGACTGCCCCTGTTCTGGGTTCAGACGTGGGTCCGTGGGAAGCACACTCTCCAAGGTGTGGATGGTAACTGTCCCTCCCCTGTGACACTGCCTTGAGGGTGAAAACCCCTCAATACACAGAGCCAGGTGCCCAGTAAAGACCACGTATGAGTGAACTGGGAACATCAAGCTTCCGTCTAAGCGAGAGACCCAGTGGATTCCCTCTGCTCTTAAATCCCGTCCCTGTCACCCGTCTTAAGACACTCCCGCCCACTAAAATTTCCTAACGAGTAGAGACAATTAGATGTCAATGGCTTTGGGACACTGGCTTTTATCACTCAGACCCACACTTCCCATGCTGAACACCGTCGAGGCGCTAGTGCTGGGAAAACGGACTTGGGACACTTGGAGGATCCCGTGTGTCGGTCACGTAAGGCACAAACAGACATTGCGGGTTTTCGGTCTGGCAGGGTTTCCTGCTACACCACCACCTTCAAGTCCTTCAAGAACCGCTTCAGGAACACTCTGTTTTCACACCACGGGGGACTCACGCCCACAGGACCCCAGGCGTGCCCTCCCAAAAAGGTGGACGCCATCTACTTATGTCTGCAAACCCACCCCCAGCCCCCAGCCCATGGTGACCTCCCTGCTTCCAGGATACACCTCCAGCAGCACGCCGTCTGCTCCCTGTCCTGGGTCAGGCACCCTACACCGATGACCCCATTCCCTTCTTAGACCCAGACAGACACCGGACGCCGCCTGGGGGTATCAGTGTCTTCTCAGTGCGCACTTGCTGTGGACCCACCTCTCATCCTCTTGATCCCCAGGCTCACTCCCACCTATCCCGTCCGAGGTAGCCCAGACCCTGAATGGTACAGCCCCGAGTGAATGCATCACAGGTGAGCCTGCTTCCAGGCTGGGACCCCGCATGACAGCAGTAGCATGAACGAGGACGCAGCTCAGGGCTCGAGCTAACAGCATCTGCTTCAAACGCAGGCAGGATTTCCAGCAATCCCAGCTCCCCCGCCCACGGAGGACTGATTGTCAGAACACAGAACACTCCCTCTGACTAGCTCTCCGCTGTGGAAACAACACGTCACTGGGAGCAGAAGCGTGAACCCCAGCACAAAGTGGGTGCCCGCTGCATGTTAAGTACCTTGCCTGCTGCTCTTTGCCTCCGTCTGTGGAAAACCCTCACCATTTCTGGCTCTCCCACCATACCCACTCCGCGGGCCTGCCCGAACCGCAGTGGATGTGCTCGGTGTGTCTGTCCCGCTCACCAGCGCTCACTACACATCTGCTGTCTGCGGACTCCCTCCGTTTGTCTCGCCATGTCCCTCGCTCTCTGAACGGGCAGCAGCATTTCCCCCATCTCTTGTCTGCCCGGCACCTACCTCCTTGCATGGCCCACAGCACTCGTCGGGTAAGCCAACAGATGACACGATGACTGGGGCAGGACGGAACGAGGGAAGAAGCCGGATGCCATCGTGAGAGCCAGCGTGGGCACACGGGAAGCCCAGTGCATTCTGCTGCCTCCCCCGGGAGCGTCCCGCTAACGGCAAATACGGGAATGAGGACGTCAGACACTTTGGACACGTCTGTCTTGGGGTCTCTTGACATTGAACAACGGGCACTCCTGAGGGACAGGCATGGCCAACACAAGCCACCTGTGCCTTCGGGAAAGCCTGTCCATAGAGGGCCATGAGGGACAGACATGAGGGCAGCTGGCAGGGTAGGGGTCCACCACTGAGCCATCGAGGGAAGACCAGAGTACGACAGCATGGGTGAGGCCTGGAAACAGTCCACACCCGCAGATGTGGAGGCGACCGGATAGCATGGAGAACCCACTCTCCAACTCCGCATCAGAGGCTCGCTGTGGCGGGTAAAGAAGTTCCCATTCACATGGGGATGGACTCAAAACAGACGGTGTAGCCACGGATCCAACTTTGCCATCGACTCAGTTACTGGAGGCCGACTACATGGCTTGCTCCTGTGTCTCCCCAGCTATAAATGAGAGGAACCCCTGTGGGAGACACTATTACCTGTCCTCCGAGCCTTCCACAGCCAGCAGGTCTTACGTGGGCACACGGATACCCAGGAAGGCTCCACTTCGAGGCGTCCTTTGAAAACAGGTGTGGACGGGTGAGCCCCTTCTGGCCTGAGGCGTGTACTTGGGACAGTCTGCGTATCCTCCTCGGGAGAAAACTGACCTGCACACTTTCCCTCTCATCGTTCCCACTCATTCTCGAACCCGCGGCCCCTCGGTGGACACCACCATCACTCCCTGCTCACAGGAACCTGCTGCACCTTCCAGATGGTGGAGGGGGAGCCTGGAGTGTGCGACCCGAGAATGCATAGACCATGCTCCTGAATGCGTCACTCACGAGATGGACAAAGGAGTGCCCCCCGCGATGGACGCTACTGTTCCTTTGTGTTTTCCTGCTACGGATGAACCTGACACGAAGGTCCTCAAAACCTCTGTAAACTATAAGGAGTAGAAGACGTATCAGATGCGAAGCATGCAGGAGTGTGTCTGATAGATGGCGAAGACGTACGGTTAGCAAGTCTGTTTTCAAAACACAGACAATGGCCACAGGAGGAAATGGTGACCAGATTCAAGAATGAACGATGACTGGAGAACAGAGCCTGTTACCGCCTACAACAAACACAGTTTTGCATCTAACATGCAGAATCAAAAAAGACCCAAAGACTTGTTAAAATTGGCTCTACAAAGGCCCCGTAGCAAACAGCAGGTCCCAGACCACACGGCAGCAAACCAGGAGGCAGCCCTAACGTCAGCAGGCATCCTGAGAGCACGGCGATAGGCCCCGTGTCAAGGTCACAGAGAGGAGACGTGCAAACCAGTGTAGACCATCAATGAAATGGTAGAACCCAGTGTGAAGGCTGAAAAGGGCAGAAAACAGGACATCGGATAAGACAAGGACACGCCGCATTCCCTGCTTGGATCGAAGAAGGTGTTGGCACATTCAAAACACTGTCCTTTCTGCTATTTAAGAAAGAAAATCTAATTTTGATGTATTTTGTCTCTATAAAAGGGAAATTTGTATTGTGATCATTTCTTTTTTAAAGATTTTATTTTATTTTAAATATTTACTTATTTGACAGAGAAACAGTGAGAGAGGAAACACAAGCAGGGGGAGAGGGAGGGAGAAGCAGGCTTCCCGTCAAGCCGGAGCCCCATGTGGGGCTCGATCCCAGGACCCTGACTCAGATCATGACCTGAACCAAAGGCAGACGCCTAACGACTGAGCTACCCAGGCGCCCCCACGATTTTATTTTCAAGAAAATCCCTATACCTGACGTGGGGCTTGAACTCACAACACTGTTGGTCAATCGTTGTGGGCTCTACTGACTGAGCCAGCCAGGTGCCCCCCACATCGTCACAAATTAACAAAAGTCACGGCTGACCCTTTTTTCATCTATGATACTAATGAAATCTTAGGTCAGGCATATGAAATCTTTAGTCGAAAAGAAGATGCCTTTTTTAAAGCCTTTATTTTTAAGTCCTAGCTATACCCTATGTGGGGCTTGAACTCACGGCCCTGAGATCAAGAGTCCCCCGCGTCACCGACTGAGCCGGCCAGACGCCCCTGGATGCCTACTTTAAAAAACAGTCTAATAGCGTTTAACAGAAGAGAACACAAAGGCCACATGAAAATATACGTTTACTGGATTCCATGGAAGAACACAAAAAGTCCATTTATGACGTTTTTTTCTCATTAAAGGAAATGCCGGGAATTGCTGCCCATTCCTGGGAGTCTGAGCACTAGTAAGATAAATTAAATGAAATTCAAGTCTCGTCATTTCCCGGGAGCCCCCTCCATCCTTGTACATCAGTGGCTGCCCCCAGTTGTCAAAATGGATGCCGCCGTGTCGTGGGGCACCATCGGGCCCGTGCGGCCACAGCGGAGCGTATGCGTGCTGTCCCTCCGACTGGACTCGGGGGCCACGTACAACCGCACGTGCATGAGCGCCGGCAGAGGCACAGCTCGAGGAATGCGTGACCCACACCCCGGATGGGAAGCCCAAGGCTCACGCACATCCCTCCAGGGGTAGCCATCTGTCCTCCGGCCACACGAGTCCCGGTGGAGGGCAAGAGCTATCCTGCTCAAGGTCAGCTGAAGGACGGGCACATCCATAGCAGGTCCTAGGAGCAAAATGTCACAGCCCCTGTCCCACATCCTTGGCCCTCTGGGTCCTAACCCTTTAGATCCAATGTCCGGCCATCAGACAGGGAAGGGCTTCCAGTGGGATGAGTAACGGAGACGAAAGCCAACCACAGCCCAGGGGAACCATGAAGCCATGAAGACATAAGCAGCCATTAGTGGATATTCTCTCTTTTCTTGGGTCTAGTTTAGAGCAAAACTAACTTGTTAACTGTGGAAAACTGAGATGGTCCACAAAGCAAGCAATTTTCTTTCCTTAACCACCGTCTTTGGATTTTAAATCTTGCTCATGTCTTGCAGAGGCATGGGAAAGAGAGAGGAGTTAACGAAATCTGCATATTCGTTACCCAAATCCTAATAATAAACAAGATCACATCATTAAAGAAGAATAAACCTTCCTTATCCCCTATTTTGGAAAGAAGGCACCTTTTAAAGAGTTAGGTATGAACACATTTCTTGAGAAGGAATTCTATTATCCTACAGTGTTTTTTTTTTGTTTTTTTTTTTTT
>PJEN01005133.1:0-45423 GCA_004024605.1 Pteronura brasiliensis
ATTGGACCAGATGGACCTCATAGATATATACAGAACATTCCACCCTAAAACAATAGAATACTCATTCTTCTCAAGTGCACATGGAACCTTCTCCAGAATAGACCACATACTGGGTCACAAATCAGGACTCAACCGATACCAAAAGACTGAGATTATTCCCTGCATATTCTCAGATCACAATGCTTTGAAACTGGAGCTCCAAGTCTCCCTTTGAAAGAGAACTACTATTGTTCGTAGCAACAATGCTGATCCCTTGATATCGTCATGGTAATGAGATCCTGTTCTGGTCACCTCACTGGTTACAAATGTTGTCTGACTGTGCCCACTGACATCTTGGTTGCTTCCAAGTTTGGGCGATTATAAATGAAGCTGCTATATTTGCGTGCAGGTTTTTGGTGGACATAAGTTTTCAACTCCTTTGGGTCAATACCGAGGAGCACAACTGTTACATCGTATGGTGGGAGTATGTTTAGTTTTGCAAGAAACTGCTAACCTGTCTTCCAAAGTGCCTGCCCCCTTCTGCACGCCAAGCAGTAGCGAGTCACTCCCCATCTTTGCCAGCATTTGGTATTGTCACTGTTTGGATTTTGGCCATTCTGATAGGTGTGAAATCCATGTGCTTTGTGTTACCAAGTGAACACTATACCCCTAATTCCAAACTAGGGTTTCATTTCCCCAACTGTGCATTCTTCCAGTATAATTGTCTCATGTAAGCCTTTGTAGGCCCTCAGTCGCGGTGATCTTAGACGCAGCTGTTACCTGCCCCTGCCCCTGAGTCAACGCTGCCATGCGTGCCCAGCAGAAAGAAGTCCCACGGGGAGTCAGTGTGAGGAATGGACTGGAATGTAGGTTCAGCCATCTGCTCAGATCTCCGGGACCCATTTCCTAAGAGCGGCTGAACTCCTAGAAACTAAGAGCTTTAGAATTCAGTGATCTCCTCTCTTTCAGCCACTTGGGAATTTGCTTACCTAATGTGTGATTGTGTCCTAATTTCTGACATTCAAAACCCACCCCACCTTCCTACTCCCCAATATATTCTGTTACAGTTTCTCCATAATGATTCAATTTCAAAATATCCCCAAAATCAGATCATTCTTCCAGGAAAAGTGTTGAAAATCTGTACCATCACCCTCATCTCTGATAAGACCAGCACATGGTTTAAATGGGGGCTTGGTAAACACTAACGCCTATGCCAAGCCCACCGGCCTGACCATTCGGATGACGTTGGCTAGGACACATCCACACCTGTCTGTGCAGGTTTGTGGCTGCTTTCATACCACAGGAGGAAGCCCCCGTGCTGGGGACAGAGACTGTCAGATGGCCCACCAAGCCTGAGATACTTACCACCTGGCCCTCTAGCTAAACCATTCGCCAGCCCTTATTTTAAAGGCTCATAGCTTATGTCTCATTTTATTTGTCTGTGAATGATGTCATGAGTTTAAATCAGTTTCAGTTGCTTGAGGACCGAGAAACTATATTTTGAAAGGCAGGGTCAGGAGTTCATTTATAGCCCAAGGACACTAGCGGACCTCCAGAGGGTCCGCCACAGACTCATGACCCTAGCTGCACAAGTAAATGTCGTCTGCCTGTGCCCCAATCACCCAGCCTGTAACACGGGCTTCAGGGTCATGACCACCTCCTAGGAAGCACTTGGGAATTTACATAATAAGGTACACAAATATGGAGCCCAGCATTTGGCATGTATTGAGGTTTTAAAGTGATAATTTTTAAATTTGTCATGATATACACACACACATGCACACACACACACACACACACATGCACACATCACCCGTTGAGATGGAAAGTGAGTAACCTCCCAAACATAATTATGACATCACCAACACACATTTACACTCATAGTTGTTAAGAGTCTTGGGAATAAGTCTGTCCTGACTTCTTGCCGAGATTTCGCTTATGAGCCAGGTAAGTGTCTGCCCAAGAGAAGCGAAGAAGACAGAAAGAAATGCCATGTTAGCGTTCTTGTTATTCCACCGGAGGGCTGAAAAACCAGAAAATATTGCTGTGTACTATTACTTCCCACTAGCTTCTAAAAGCTGCGGTTAGGATTTTAAAAATAGCAAATTCTGTAGAAAGCCTCATTATATTAGGGTAATGTGGCATTCTCCACCTCCCAGGCAGACAATGGGATATTAATCTTCACAGCAAATGATACGGTAAGTGAATTGGAGAAGAGTGGGAATGGCAGACAGGATCTGCATGTTGTTAAAGTCCTTTCGTGAAACAGACACTGGAAATTTACATTCAGAGACAAAAGGAGAGGGGGAAAAAAGACAAAGAATGTTTAAAAAATACTTTTGGTGATGTTTAAAATGTACCTCATTTTGGGATTCATTGATTTTTATTCTTTAAAACAAGGCTTTTTTATTTTCAAATATGACATGTGCATTATTCAGCCAACTAAAGAACAGTGCAATTTGTTGCCAACTCTATCATCAATTCTGTTTTAATCTTCCCTGGGTACTGAAGTAAAACATGCTGAGCTGTAGATTTCCTTTGCGGTGGCAGGAGAAATTTACTAAGCAATATTGCTCCTTTTCCTGGAGGTTTTCAGATCTGGCTTTTCCTCGGGAGCTCACCCTTCTGCGGCTGTGGGACGCAGCCAGGTGTCCGGGAACTGCGGCGTGTCACAGTGTGTGCGCCATTGATTAACCATGAAAACAGTAATGGAACTGCCATTGATCCCTGAAATGGCTCCTCCAAAATCCTTTAGGACGTCCACAGGGTCACTACTCATGTTCCGTCGCGAGGATAAGCTTCAAGCTATCTGACTGCTTGCTAACCGCCACCTGCAATAAACTACTTGCCTTTCCATTACTGGCTTAACAACTGCCTGCCAGGGTGGGGTGTATGAAAAATAGATAAAACAGCTCCCAAACTCCACAACGTCAGAAGGAGTCATTGCACGACCGAGTTTGAGAATTCTCAGTGTGGAAAATAACTCTCCTGCTCACCAGGAAGTATGAGGTGACTCAGTCTTTCATTTTGAATTTCCAGAATTTAACAGTAAAAAACTGACTGCCTTGGTATGCCACTTTTAACTTTTCAAAGCACTTTCACATTTCCTCTACTTGATAATTTCTCAGGGTTTTTATACAGGGGAAACTTCTAAAAGTAAGGAAAACTATCATGAAACTATGTTCAAGGAGTATTAAATGGCTGCATAAGAATCACTAAAGGCAGAACTCTAGATCAGACTTGCCATCTACACACCCACCCATCCATCCATCCACCAATCTATTCATCTACTCACTTACCATCCACTCACCCACCCACCCATCCATCCACTCATCCATCCATCCACCCACACACCCACCCATCCACCCACCTGTCTACCATCCATCCACCCATTCATCCATCCATCCATCCATCTAATCCATTCATCCATCCATCCATCTTATGCATCCATCCATCCACTCATCCATTCAAACATCCATCCACCCACCCATCCATCCACACACCCATCTACCATCTACCCATCTAACCCAGCAACGTTCTTCAGGGAACCACTGACAACTACGATGATGTATAAAAATTTTATTTTCCTATTATTTCAACCAAATTCATGGTAGTTTAGCAACAACAACAAAATCTAAGCTTGATCCGGGGAAATTCAAGAAAAGTGCCTCATCAATACAAAGAATGTATATGTATCACCATGTCTCTCTACCACCAGCCTGAACTATTTTGTGTGGGCATCAAGAGCAAGCAAGCTTATTTCTATTGAAAGTGAAGAATGTTTAGAGTCACTTAAGTTGGAAGTGTTATGACTGCTGTGAAAAATGCATGGGAAATGATGTACTAAGTCTTCGGTGAGTGGCTCTATTCCAATGCACAGATTTTTTTATTATTGTTAAGAACACATAACATGAAATCATGCTCTTAACAAATTAACAAATTTTTAAATGTACAATACTTGGTTAGCAATACTATATTCCATAACAATTACATGTATATATTGTTATATCCAACAATATCATATTGATAAATATAGCACAATATTGTACTGTGGATCTCTAGAACTTACTCATCTTGCTTAACTGAAACTTTATGCCCATTGAACATCTCCCCTTTTCCCCCACCCCTGCCCCTGGAAACCGCCATTCTACTCTCTGCTTCCATTATGAATATTCTAGATACCTCACATAAGTGGGATCATGCAGTATTTTTCTGTGACCAGCGAATTTCATTCAGCATAACATGCACCAGGTTTATCTATATTGTTGCATGTGGCAGGCTCTCCTTCTTTGTTAAAATTGAATAGTACCACACGGTGTGTGTGTGTGCACATGTGTGTGTACATCCCCATGTTTTCTCCATCCATCCATCAGTCCACTCAGATTGTCTCTGTACGTCTACCATTAGGAATAATGCTGCAGGGAACATGGGAGTGCAGAGATCTCTCCAAGGTCCTGATTTCTGTTCTTTTGCATGTATACCCTGGAGTGCAATTACTGCATCACACAGTAGTTTTATTTTTAATTTTTAATTAAAATCTCCATGCTGCTTTCTATAGCAGCAGGACTGTGTTACACTCCCACCAACAGCATGCAAGGATTCTGATTTCTTTACATCACTGGCAACACATATCTCTTTTTTAATACTAGCCATTCTAACAGGTGTGGGGTGATATGTCACTGTGGCTTTGATGTACATCTCCTAATGATGGGGTGATATGTACATTTCCCCATGATCAGCGATGTGAGCACCCTTCCATGTACTTGGCCACTGGGTGTCGTCTTTGGAGTAATGTTTGTTTAAGTGCCAGCACAAAGACAGATATATAGACCAACAGAACAGAATAGAAAGACCATTAACAAACCCACATATGTTTAGTCAGTTGAACTTTCATAAGAATACACAGCAGGGACACCTATGTGGCTCACTCAGTTAAGCATCTGGCTCTTGGTTTTGGCTCAGGTCATGACCCAAGTGTACATGATTGAGCCCTGAGTCAGGCTCTGTGCTTGGTGATGAGTCTGCTTGAGGATTCTCTCCCTCTTGCTCTGCCCCTCTCCCTGTTCTCTCTTTCTAAAATAAATATATAAATCTTGAAAAAATACGTCTTACAAAGAGCCAAGAATACACAATGGGGAAAGGATTGTCACTCAACAAATGGCAGCTGGGAACATACCCACATACAAAAGAATGAAATTGGACCCTTAACTTAAACCGTACACAAAAATCAACTTCCACTCAAAATGGATGAAGGACAAAAACACAAGTCCTGACCTGTAGAACTCATCAAGGAAAACATGAAAAAAGCTTCTTGACACTGGTCTTGGCAATGATTTCATGGATGAGAGCAAAAGCACACATATTTTGAAAATAACACTGGGATATTTTACCTGCAGAGAGAAAGCAGACTGGGGACATGTAGGGAGAAGGGAAACCCCTAGGAGGTTTGTGTGGCCATCTAGGAAAGGCCCAGTGGAGATGTGCATTAGATTAGCAACAGAAAGATGGAAAGAATTTAGCAAATTGATCTTCATATTGGAGGCAGAATCCAACAAAATCCAAAAAACAATCAGAATGGGGATCCCTGGTGCTTCTGTGACTAACATGAAATGACAGAATCCCAAAGTCTGTCCCTTAGTTCCCATAAGCTTCAGGGTCGTTACCTGCAGAGCAAGAACAAATCATAATTACTTTATCAGGCTGATGTAAGAATTAGAAGTGACGCACGTACAGCACATCTTATTATTGTCACCGGCAAGTAATATCAGTTTGTCGACTCTGCCATTCCTTCCTCCATGCACTGACTGGGGCAAGAGTTAGGATGTAGTATCTTTTTCATCTTCCCATTGCGCACTGAGGTTGGTTCCCATCCCTTATCCCAGAGGAGGTTCCTGAGTAGGTGCAATCAGACATCTCAGTTTGGGGTAATGGGAGTGAGGGAAAATGAGCACTTTAAGGGAACTTCCTGGGCAGCACAGAATAGACTGCAATATCACAGACTTGGATGAAGCTGGGGGCCACAGTGAGAGGCCATGTGTGGGACAGGAGAGAAAGCATGACCTCAGCCAGGGGTCAGACTGTCAGCCATGCCATATGGGTGGGGAAAACCCAGAGACAGCTGGCAAATGGAGCTCCAGAGTATTTTCTCCTGTCTGTTGTTGGGGTGTGTTTGGAGCCAGCAACCAACTTCCTAGTCAACTCAGCTCAGAGCAGCTCCATTGGGCCATGGTCACGTGTCTTTTGCACACCTGAAAGGTTCTGAAATTCACTTCTAACATATGCAGATGGAATTGTGTTAGGTTGTTCCTTTACTGCCTGCCACTTGTGTTTGAAGTTTGGATGTCATGGTTAGGTTAGAGTGATGGCTTAAAAATTAATTCTGTGCAGGATCTCCCACAAGGGCAAAGCAGACCCTCAGTCTCAACCATGTCACCTGCCACAGTCTAGAGACCCCATACATCTGGAGACTCCATGAGTGTGCGGAGGTTGAGCACTTCTTTTTCCACAGTGTGATATTGATCCCTCTGTTTATCAAATAAAAAGAACACCAGACTGGGGTCAAGATGTGTATTTATCTGAGTCACAGTTCTGCAGGTGATCAATTATACTTTTTTAAAAAAAGCTATTAGATGGTGATCCTTCCCAGTAAAATTATTAACATGACCTTTTTCCTGGAAAAAAAAACATGTCATGGTGACTCATATTTTAATGTTTAAAAACAGAAAAATCATCACATGGGGGGGGGAGTAATACCTAGCAGCAGTGGGTTCAAGTCATATATGTTGAGTAAATTAATGATTTCAGAAACATGGATCCAATGGATTAGGTGACCCATCCATAGTCCATTTAACAATCACGTTTATAATTAAGAAGCAACTGTGCATGAAGTCTTGTGTTTTATGGTCACGACTATTTATTTCGAGAAGAAATTCCTAGAAAAATTCTGTGTGTTCTGTCCTCCATCTAGCAAGTACAGTAACTCGCTAAAAGACGACCTTTATCTCTCCTCTCTGCATTTCAGCTGCTAAAATAGAGCTTCATACAACATGAACATGACTATACCCTCACTTTTTTTTTTTTTTTTTTTTGGTAAGGGCATAATTCTACCTGTATTTTTAAAAATATGCTTAAAAATTACAAAATAATATTAGACCCCAAAATTAACTATTTAACGTATTTACTTACTTTCTTATTCCAAATTCAACTATGAAATGATCAGTTTATACATTCTTTTGAAAGCGTCCAATATGGCGCCACCTGCGGGAAGGTCAGAAGGGAACGTCCCAATCTCCCAGTCCCTGAGGCACAGTCTCCCAGTCTGCATGGACTAGGCATACATAGGAGGGCCCGTGTCCTTTATTTCTGAAAACATAAGATGCATTTGGATCATCTAGTTTAGATCAGTAATTATTATATATGTTTTGTGTAGAAATGATTATCCCTGAAGACATGTTTGATGAAACAACTAAGGTGTGAGATTGGCACCTCCTTCCAGTAGCTGGATGTTCCATCACTGAAATCAACATATTTCTTCAGGTATCAGTGTTAGGAAGACTTGCACAAATTGGTCAGGGTCTCCATATGGGAGTAGATGGGACACATACAGATGGGGTGTGTGTATATTTACACACACATGCATACACATATATTCATGTGGGTTACCTGTCATTTGCACACACATATACACTAGTATGGGAATGTGCTGTATATAGACACACACATATATACATATACATGCACACACATGTGTAGTAGTAATGGGATATATCCATGTATGCGTGCACAGGGTGTGTATAAACCATTTCCCAAATAAGTCTTCCCCGGGATCCTAAAGCAAACCAGAACTGTGTTGATCGTGCTGAAGAAGGACAGGACAGGGGTACCTGGGTGGCTCAGTGGGTTAAAGCCTCTGCCTTCGGCTCAGGTCATGATCCCAGGGTCCTGGGATCGAGCCCCACATCGGACTCTCTGCTCCATGGGAAGCCTGCTTTCTCCTCTCTCTGCCTGCCTCTCTGCCTACTTGTGATCTCTGTCTGTCAAATAAATAAATAAAATCTGGGAGGGGGGGGTGAGAAGGACAGGACACTTCGTCTCAGGTTTGGCTGCTCCTGAACGGTCTTTAAGACAAAGGATCTAAGAGACTGCCCTTCCTTAGCACTTTTCTAGTGGAGCTAAAACGTCAATCCACAGTTTTACAAGACACCTTACACTCTAGTGAGACCTCCACATTGATTCAGACACCAAATAAGCCCGCGATCGTCGTCTGTGCTCCCTGAGTGCCTCCTGATCCTGCACCTCAGGAGGCTGCCTGCTGACCAGAACTCAGGCTCAAGGCCACCCCACTGGGGTCTCCTCCTCCCAGGGGCTCGGGTAGTCACTGGGACTGTCCCAGTGGGACCTCCGCTGAGCATCTCTGTGGACCTCAGGGAAGAGGGCCCAAGTGACAGAGAGGTCCTCCCTCGCCTTGAAGACGCAGGTAAGCGAGATGGGAAAATTATTCCCGAGAGTTACATATAGGAAGTGCAGAGAAAAATGAAGTGTCCACAGACCGAAGCTGGAAATATGTGTGATCAAAAGGAGAAGCAAGTAAAATCATGCTTGGCTGGCAGGGAGAGCGTGCTCAAAGAGCGTGGGGTATTTTTCCTAGCGGATAACGTTGACCATCGTGCTTAGCTCCTCTAATGGCAATGAGAAAAACAAAAATAAAAATAATTCTATTTCAAAATTCCTTACATAATCCTCTGCTTAAAAGAATTTCTCCCTGATAATGCTTGAAACATATCTGCAGAATAAAAATGACGGAGATTAAACCTACTATGTGTATTTCATGGTAAGGTTTATTTATTTAAACAAATAATTTTTATTGAACTTTGAAGACATTTAGTACTGTCACTATTAAAGTGCTTTTTCTAGTGACATCAGTTTTAAATACTTTGTGGTAATGATTTATATAACTTGAAGTGGTTATATTCCATACTTCATTACTTTCCCCCAAATGATCATCGATTTGATAATTACTTGATATTTTAAAGCCTGAAGACATAATGTCCTTGAAAATGTTTCAAATGTCTTGTTTGAAGCAAAAGTAAATTACATGAGCTTAGACACGATTTATTTTTTCCACAAAGATAAAGATCATTTTATTTTATCTTAATTAAGATTGTTTAGCAATATATCTTATCAAAAAAAATCAACATATGGCTTGTTAACAGACCATAAAGCTAGGTATTTCTCTCCATGGCATGCAAACATTCCTGTGCTTTACAAGAAGGACCCAGGACCGGCCATGGAAACATGTCGCTGACTCTCCTCCAGCTTCCATCCTGGCTCTCTGATGTGTGACTTTCATCTCTACAAAGTGAGCTGACATTTAAATGTGAGAAGTTTGATTAATTTTGATCATTCAATTAGTCTGGGGCTTTGTCACTTGTTTATATTTAAGCCTTGTCCCTTAACATTAGCAGGCTGAAGATTTTAATCAAGTGAGAGTTCATTGCATGCTGTGCCCATTTCTACACATGCCCAACAGTCCAACTACACGGGAGACACATTTTCTATGCTGGTGAACCTGAAATAGGGCGGTTGGGGAAAATAAATTTTGTGCAGAGAATTGCTTATAGCTGGAGTCGACATTAACATACACTGTGGGGGTGGGGTACCAGGACCTCACGGTTTCGGGGTTAGCGGGAACACTGGATTTTTTCCCTGAGAAGCATCCGTGTAAAAGAGCCCGTTACCTTCAGTCCAGCACGAACCCCCATCTTGGACCTGCACTGCAGAATAACTACTTCAGAACCAGGATCTTTCTGTCTGTCTTCTTCTACCTGCTGATTGTGCTTATCCTCTTGGTGAGCATTTCCACATTCTGTGATTGTGAATCAGTTTTGAAAAGGGAAAAAGAAAAAAAAAAAAACACATGTGAGTGAATTTCCACTCACAGGCATTACCTGAGTGTTTGCCAAGTGAGTGTAAGAAGGAAGCTTGGATCTCCAGTATCCAATCTGCTGTCTCCACGTGCAAAATAACTCCTAAATAATTTTACCAGGCCCAAAACACAAAACTAAGGCTTTCCTTCCAGGGCCGTAAAATTACTACTTAGAAACCATCAAGTTGTCCTCCAAAAGGATAAAAACAACTATTGACCTACTGTTTGCCTATACCCATTAGCTTAAAAATATCAAATTGTGTATAGTTTACAGACAAATTTATTAACACAAAGTAGGAAAAGTAAGTTCTCAATGCATTGTTTCTCTGAAGAAACTTTACTCCACATATCTGACTACGTTCCCCAAATGACTGGAAATATGACACCAGCCTATGCAAATTTCTAAGAAACACATACAAAGGCTTTGTAATGTCAATGGAATGCAGTTCCCAAACTTGAGATGGAATTTGCAATCTCTGAGCTCATTTCTTGTCAGTCACAGAAATGGTTAAGGGAGCAAGTATCAGCTCCTGGAATGGGTGAGGGGCAGGGCTGCAGGTCAAGGAAAGAGCGGGGAAGATTGGTGGAGAATAGACGATGACGTACTCACTTTTCTGGGAGACCTACATCTGCCTCAAAATTCCCAGCAAGATTGCAGGGTGGTCAGGGCCCTAGCTGGGGGCTGGGAGGGCTGCGTGAACTGGCCCACGCCTGCTGATAACATCCTCCCTCCCCCAGAGATGTCTTTCAAGCCTGTGACCTTAACTAGGTCAACACGCCGGAACACCTTTAATCAGAATGAGGTTTGGCCATCTCTAAAAGTAACCTCAAAAATGGGAATGGAATGGGAACAAAAAGGTCACACACACATCCCAGAGATGGTGCCTGAGAAGCAACGGAATCCAAGGCAGGGTTTCCACGGAGCCCCATATGCAACTCGGGGCCACAGAGCATGGCCGGCAGCTGAGGGGTTCCTGAGAAGTTATAAGTTTAGTGACTGAATGAGTTTGCCAGGATTTGGGGGTCCGGCACAACTGTTCTAGATCCGAATCCTACTTTGGCCTCTTACTAATCATATGACCCCGAGTGTGTTCCTTGATTGTCTGTGGATCAGCTGCTCCCTCTGGTACTGTGTTCTCTTGGGGACACGAAATGAAATCAGGTGTGCACCATGGCCAGCGACATGGTTGGTCTCCTGACCTCCAAGTCTGTTCCCTTCCCTTCTTCACATACAAATTCACCTTTACTCCTTTTCGCTGTTTTTAACCCTGCCTCCAGTGTTGGCTGGTGACTTTTTAAAATGTGGCGTCATTGTATTTCAGTAAATACTAATAAATAAACATGGCTTCTTGACCACAGAAATAAAAGGAGGCTGAGAAGAAGATAACAGGGCGAGAACCACCGTGAGCCTCCAGGCTGAATCACTGATTCCTTGTAAATTCAGGGCAAGGTCTGTCTTCATGACAGATACTGACCATCCTACTGATACCAAGACCTACAAGAGAAACTAATCGGGGTTGTACTCAGTTTTAGACAGAGTGATTAGAAAATATTTATATTGATTCTTAATTTTTTCTCCCATCCCCGAGTGCATTTTTTCTTGAGGACCCATCCTGCTCAGGAGGTATAAGTATTCGGCTTCTGACAAGAATTAAAATTATGCCACACGATAAATGAAAATGATGACATTCGGCTTAATTACTCTACACAGCAACACTAACATGTTTCTTACTAGGAGACGGATGGATTTATAAATCTGTTCAAAATAGGGCACATTGTTTTTCAATGCAATAGAATGTACAATAAAAGTGTTTCTTTTAAAAGTAAATACATAATTTCTTAGAGATCTTTCCACGAACAGAACTTAAAAGTTCACCGCAATAGAAAAAAAAAAAAAAAATACAGGATTGGGGACGAGGAAAATCTTATGAATTATGGGAGTCTGAGAGTTATCATGTGATTTTAATAAAGCATTTGACTCTGTGCTTTCAACTGGAATTAATGATAATATATGCATCAATTATTAGTTTTCATGCTTTCCACTCTACAGTGTCCTTTCTCATCGTTTCTCAAGAGGATGTACCGTGATACCATTAGTCACGCACATGCGGTGTGCATGTACAGACGCAAAGAGACACACATAACTCATGCAAAAAAATGCATGACCATACATATCTACTTTCTGCTGGTCTTTATTCGCTCGCCACTTATGGGGCATTTTACACATTTTTCACTTAATGTATAATACTGGGTATCATGAATTAGTGTCCCATGTCTCTAGCACATCTGCCATTTTTAATCTGCTTTCCAGACAGTATCATTCTTTATCGTTTTTTTAAAGATTATGTTTAATTATTTGAAAGAGGGAGAGTGCCCAAGCAGGGGGAGATGGAGAGGGAGAAGCAGACTCTCCGCCGAGCAGGGAGACTGATGCAGGACTCGATCCCAGGACCCCAAGATCATGACCTGAGCCAAAGGCAGACACTTCACCGACTGAGCCCCACAGACCCCCAGAGAGGTTCTTTATATTGCTTTGTATTTCTGTCTGAATAAATGACAATGTCCTCCACATTGTATGAGCTCCATACATGTGTGTTGGCTGATGGATACAGAAATTTTCCAAATATACTGTTTCTCTTTGAGACTCAGTTTGCTGGTGACCCTCTTGTGCAGCGCCTGAACGTGGGGAAAACCCACAAGCTCAACGAACGCAGTGCCAAGGTCAGACTGTTGGAAGACGGCACCAGGCCCCAGGCTCCCCAACTTCCTTCACCACAGCTGACTTTGTCTGAACCCTCATCGTAACCGCCGAGGAAAACATTCACTGAATTCTGTGATAGAAAAGTTTAATGCAAAACACAAACTTGAAGATGCATGGAAATGGTCATTGTTTTATTTCTTGCCATGAAATGACACCTCTAATTCCACCAATAATCGGTTTCTTTTGTTTTTTATTTTTTAAGATTTTATTTATTTATTTGACAGACAGAGATCACAAGTAGGCAGAGAGGCAGGCAGAGAGAGAGGAGGAAGCAGGCTCCCTGCTGAGCAGAAAGCCTGATGCGGGGCTCGATCCCAGGACCTGAGCGGAAGGCAGAGGATTAACCCACTGAGCCACCCAGGCGCCCCAATCAGTTTCTTTTGTTAGAGCCAACTTCCTCCCACTTGCAGTAGCTTTACTTAGCCTTGTTTTGTTTTCGACAAGGCTTATACCCTACATAGAAAAGCTTAAGCCCTAGAGGTGGAACTAGAAACAGCAACCAGCAGAGCACATACTTCTCTGCAGAAGTCAGAGCATCCTGGCCAAAGTCACGTGCCCTCTCTGTGTGCAGGGTGGGTGCTATTCCTAACCGTCCTCCTCTGCTCTGATCCTGAGACTTCCAACAGCGTGCAGGTCAACCATGGAGAGATGCCAGGAGGATCCATGTGTTGACATATTAGAACTGGGGCATCAGGACAAACTCATGTGAGGTTTAATATGGATAAGATAGTGCACATGGAGACGTTTCGTGTACATGAGCAGCTTGCTACACACACATCTCTTGCTCTGACAGCTGAGAGAGAAGACCTGAGATTAATGACACCCCGGTAGCAACAAGCCCATCTGGCACCCAGATCTCAGTTCCCATAAAAAAAAAGGAAGCCGGGCTCCCTGGAGAAATGGCTGATTCCAGCATCGGGCAGGACATGTGCAAGACGAACACAGAGTCCTGCGGAAAAATGCCGAAGCGGTAGACTGAGACACTCCCTGAGGGCCAACGCTGCGACACTTTGAGCCACAAAATAAAGACATAAGTGTTAATGGGTTACAACCCAGGGTACAGGATAAATATCGGTGACTGCATGCTGATAGAAATAAAGGGCATCGAAATCAAAAACAAGGAAGTCTGAGAAAATGTCACAACCAAGAGAATCTGAGACCCGTGGTGACTAAGTATACCGTGCAGTCCTGGGGCGGGGTCCTGGATGCTAGACAAAAGCTAAGGAATTCTGAAAAAAATGGCAAACTTCCGTTATACAGTATCAGCCCCTGTGAATTATACAATTTTTCCACAGTCAGGTAAGGCGTTGTTACTGGAGACACCGTCCAGGTACAAGGGAACTCCCTATACCATCTTCGCAGATTTTCTTTACATCATAAACTGCTCTAAACATAATATTTATTTTTTTAAAAAAGGAAAAATAAAGAAGAGAGGCCAGCATAATAAGTATATATAAACCCCCTGACTATAGCTTGGCTCAGACTATGAACTCGTAAAGTTCTGCTGCTTCCCCTGCTCCCGACCCCACTAGATGATTTTACATGTTATAAGACTGGGGAAGGCACGTTGGCCGTGGGGTTCGGGAGCACTGAAGCCATCGCAGAGATGCACTCATCAGCCTGCACAGTGCCACGGCATGTGTGACCTGGATGAGAGAGAACCTCTTCATTCGACCACGAGGTCTTTGATGATCTGCACCGGGAGCTTCCTGTCCCTCGGGGCAAGGGAAGGCGACTGTTCTTTTCCACCTTGACGCCCCACTCTGGCTTCCAGCACGAAGTCCCATAAGAGAAGCTCGAGGACGATGACTTTGCCACGTGACAAGTGCTGGATGTGAACACACGGCTCTGGGGGCGTCATCCTTCCAATGGATCCTCCTTTCTGGAACTGGGTGCTGCATATCAGGTCCTGGCCCTTCCTGAGCAGGAAGTGTAGACGGGGCTGGGGCACCTTCACGGCCCAAGAAGAAGCCTTCAGGCTCCTCTTGAAAGGCAGTGAACGGGAGCTGAGGGCCAGATGCATGCACCGTTATGTGCTTCCCTCCCGGAGGTTGCCGTGGGTGGGTGTGGGGAGGCGTGTGCATGTGTACGCATGTGTGCAGTGGTGTCTGCAGGCATGTGTGTGTACGGGTGTGTCGCATGTTATGGGTCAGGGAGCGTGCATGTGGGTGTGTGTCATGTGCATATGTGTGCGTATATGTGTGTGTTCTATGTGCACGTGCAGGGATGTGAGTCTGTGACATTTTGTGTGGATGCACATGTGTATGTACACGAGTGTGTGCGTTCTGCATGCGTGCATTGTTGTAAGCATATGTGTGCATTGTGGATTCGTGTGCATGCATTTGTACACACCTTGGGGGCAGGTATCTTGTGTGTGCGTGCGTGTGCCCATGTGCACACACCGCAGTGCACGTATATGCTGTGTGTATGCGTACACATTGTGTTGCCCGCATGCATTTTGTATGTGTTTGCTGCTCATGCATGTGCCCGTGTGTGCATGTGTGCACATGTGTGTTGAATGCATGTGGGCGTCTTGTGTGAGGGGAGGTGTGCCTGTGTGCATGTGTGTGCCTGGGTGTTTGCAGTCTCAGAAGAGGAAAACATGGAGACGGTGAGGTGCCCTGTGTGTGCACGTGGGAGTTCTGGCTGGCCCCTGTCTGCATCTCTGTATCCTTCTTTATTATTTTATTTAATTAATTTATTAATTATTTAATGATTTCCTCAAAACAATCGACTTAGGAGCAATTTTAATTTTCTCTGTTTTTCCAAATATCTCTCAATTAACATGAATTGTTTTATAATCAAAACAAGACAAGACATAGTACCAAGTAAAGCCAGTGGCAGTTTTAAAGGCCGTCAGCATTGAAGGTCCCGCCGGGCGGCCATGTACACACAGTGCAGCTTCCATGGGACCTCTCTGGGTTTTACCCCACCGGTCCCCTTTCTGACCAAGCTTGAAGGACTATTAAGATCAAGGAAAACAGGTGAAAGCAACTTATTCCTTTTTATTCAAAATGATCTATTCTTTTCTCTGTTTTAAGTGATCAGCTCCTTCATTTAAATGACTTGCTGGAAACATGTCTCCTAATGAAAACCCCATTATGCTTTTTCATAACTTCTGACTTGAGTGAGTTCAGCACTGGGCACAGAATGATATTAATGTAAAAAAGAAAAAAGATACAATGTAATGAGCTGTGAAAAGACTGTACGTCTGGAAAGAATAACACTGAAAGACACTTAATACAAGGCCAATTATTTGACTGGCACTTAGATCTCACCGTTTGTAATAACTTCAACAGAAGAAAATTTCAAGATAGATATTTCCTCTACAACATGTGCAGAAGACATAAGGATATGGGATAATGATCTTCAAACTGGGACATCTCCAAACACACATATAATCTGTAGGGTCTTTAGGCAAGTTATGGTCTCCCTGAGTGCCATTTGCTTCATCTGGAAAGTGGTATGCGTGTTTGCGTGTGTGTTTGTGGAGGGATCCATGGCATTTACGCGCCAAGGTTTTGTAAACACTAAATAAGCCAATACATGCAAAGTGCTTAAAAGAGTACCTTCCTTAATAAATATGCATGGCCATTATCATTAACGACATTGGTATTATTGTTATGGCATTGGGTATCAGGAAAATATTGTTATCTGTTCCAATGTGGCAAATAAATCAGAAAATGCATTATAATGATATATTTATAATACCTATAAAATAATCTTATTTGAAAGGATATACACCTTTCTTCTTCTCCTTCTCCTTCTCCTTCTCCTTCTCCTTCTCCTTCTCCTTCTCCTTCTTCTTCTTCTTCTTCTTCTTCTTCTTCTTCTTCTTCTTCTTCTTCTTCTCTTCTTCTTCTTCTTCCTCTTCTTCTTCTCCTCCTCCTCCTCCTTCTTCTTCTTCTAAGTATATTCCCCACTCTGTGCAGAGCCAAGAATGCCTCTTCTTGAAGGCAGTCCTGAGGATATAATAAAGATCATAGCAAAGAGGGGGTAAGAGACGTTCGAAGGTACCGTGATAATGAAATTTAAATTTGTTTTCTGAAAGAATCCGAAAAAGAAAGGGTCATAGCCTGCATTTCGATGAAACTAAGACGCATTGTTATTGGCAGAAAAAATCGTCCCCACAACAGCAGGAAATGGCCAGGCGGGGGCGCTCCCCAGCCTGGAACCAGGTGGATGAGCCCATCATTACACAGGCCAGGTGGGGTACCTGAAGCTCAGCCATGCTCCTGGGTAATTGAACGTGGCATTTCCAGGGCCAGCATGGATGGGCAGCCAACAAAGGGCCACTCCATTTGTGCCAGGAAAAAGCAACAACAACGACAACAACAAAACAAAAAACAAACAAAAAAAACCCAAAAACAAAAAACAAGATGGACAAAGAGCAGGAGATTAATAAAAGTGGTCCCCCAATAAAGTTTCCCTCCTTCCCCAGTTTCCTGGCCCGAGCCAGTTTTGAAACCTGGAACCCACCAGCAGGGAAGAGTTGGACCCAGGCGGAAGTCTCATACGATCGGCAGAGACGGCAGGTCCCACTGCAGACTCAGACAGCTGGTAACCGGACTGTTGCCCTAAACCAGAGGCTCTATTCTCCCTAGAGCTGATTTCCCAGGTTCGTGTGCCATGGCCTGTGGCCGCTGCCTCGGCAAGCGTATCACTCCCCTGTGCGGAATGGGGAGCAGTGACGTGGCAGGTGAAACAGCGTACGTGTAGCGTATCGCCTTGTGCTGATGGAGCATCGCAGCCCTCTGCATAACGTCGTCCAAAGAGACTGGGCCATCTGAAGTCCCCTTTGCACGTCACACCAAACCACAGAGGACATCGTGCAAATGGGGGAAGATGAGTGAGAAGCAGCTAATGCCTCAGAGCCTTTGGTAGGGTCGTGGGTTTCAGAGATGGTGAGTGCTCCTGGGGCTCCCATATAGGTGAGCTACATGCAGCTCTGATGGTCAGGGGCCTTGCGGGGGGGTGTCCAAGGTGAATAAAGGGTAAATCCCTGTGTTGCCAAGAAGGCAGCTTGGTGCCTGGAAGGAGGTCTGGAACCAGCATATCCCACACCTGGGGACATTACTCAAATTCATACACTGGCTGACTCAAAAGACCATTGTCCCCTTTGAGCAAGGCTCAGAGCAGGAAAGGACATCCACACCGCAGCAGACACCACCCGTTGGCCCACATGACCCAGAGACTCTGCA
The DNA here is from genome assembly GCA_004024605.1 of Pteronura brasiliensis. NCBI lineage: Eukaryota > Metazoa > Chordata > Mammalia > Carnivora > Mustelidae > Pteronura > Pteronura brasiliensis. The sequence continues at coordinate 17,867 of PJEN01005133.1, forward strand.
CCATCAAGATGGTGGGCAGAGGGGAAGGATGTCCTGTGACGTGTATGGCAGAGCCCACGGGCAGGTCTTAAAGCAAATCCTTGGGTTCTGAGCAAAGCCATGCCAGCTGGGGCAGAGTCTTACACTTTCACAGCAACTCATAGACTCCTACTGGACCTGGTGGAGATGGGCCCACAGTGACCTCCCACCAGAACGTCTCACCACCGGCGGGGCCCTGTCAACCCACCGAGAGACAAACATGGGTGTGCTCTGCACATGCACCCAAGAAAGACAGAAGCAGTACGTCTGGCCTTAGCAAGCTGCCGCAAGCAAGCTGCATATTCTGGCCATCCAGACCCCACACTCCTCACCGGGGCAATCCCAAGGCATTTCTCCCTCAGCTCACACCTGCCCGCACACCTGCCTGAGAGGAACCCTGACAGCTGGTGGAGGTAAAAATCTTCAATGTGGCCCATGGATGTTGGACACGTCTCCCGTCTAACCCCTGTTTCTCTCAATTTCATCCTTGGCATATCCCAGTTTATACTCCGCACTGCGTTCTATGGGACCTCGCATCTACCCCATTTCACAGAAGTGCTCAAAAGACAAACATTATGAAGGATAAGCATACAATAAGGCACTGAAATAAGAGTGTGCAGAAAATAGGAGGAATTGTGGCTTGTTCATAAAGCACATCTGTCTCTAAAATCTCGGAAGAGGTGCGGAGAGCATTATCGCCCGTACCTAGAAACCTTCTTATAAAAGATATTAATCAGTACTGACGGCTGTCAAGATGACAAGGGCCAAGGGAAAGCTTCGCATTAAAGAACTCTTAATTTAGACACCACCCTCTCTTTACAATGATCTTCAGTTGACCTCAAACACTGTAGTAGATGAAAAAAAAAATCAAGTTTGAAAGGCAAATTCAAAATAACCTAGGGGATATTTTAAATATGAAAAAAATCCTGGCTGTCTTGACAGCTTTCCTTTTTAAAATGTCAGCAGCCAACATCACTGTTCAGAAGACCGATTTCTAGTTACCTTTCAGGATGGGAAAAAGATGGTCACAAATTAAACTGAGGACAAAAGAGAAAAGAGAGATCCTCAAATTCTCTTTGCATCAGCATGAGTCGGGGAAGAAAAAAAAATCTCTCCACATCGTCAAAAGAGGAGCAGGAGACAAAATGTCTGTGAACTGTAGCCAAACCGAGCACACACTTTTCAGACTTTTTTTCCAGCAACTTCCACGGAGAGATAAAAGGTGTGGTAACTCTTCACAGAGGAGTATGGATGATTTATCTACTCAATTATGCTTCACGTCAAGAGGCACCAAAGCAGAAGATGGGTCGCAAAGAATGACCACATCCAGCACTGCAGTTCAGAGCTGAACGCCGCGTGGTCCAATGTCGTTCCAAATAAGGCACTCGCTTCTCCAGGCTATGATTAGTGCTTTGCACGTTTCCACCGTGATGAGTCAAGTGACAAAATTACCAGGTACCGCTTACGACATCAGCACATGCTCAGATGCATGGAGAGATGGACTCCTGGGGGGGAGGAGGGGCTCACTCTGACCCCAGAGCAGAGCTCCTGCCTCTCATCTCCTCCACCTCCCTCCCCACCAACCCCCCCCCACCACCACCCCTTGAGGTCTGCTAGCAAGACCCAGCAGGTGAACAGAGGATGGGCTGGCGGACGTCAAGACAAGCTCCCGGGAGCCTGAGGCCGCAGTCCAGCCCCACGCCTCCACAAAAATGAAAATTAGAATTCCTGATTTTATAACAAACGTGTTCTAAAGACTAGTCCTCAAAAATGGTTTGGTTTTCAGACAATGATCTTGTTGGCCTCCAGAGAAGCAAGAAAAATCTTACAGTTGCTGCAAGAGCATCTTTACCCGGTCTCCCTCTGGCTTTGGGGATGCAGTCCCCATCTCCTCCTACCATGCTGATATTTGAAATGCTACCAGTTCAGGTCCTTTTAGCCCCTAACAACTAAACAGGTCATAATTGAATGATTTGAGACTTCACCTGGCTCTATGTTAATTGATCAGATTATTTCCTGATAGCCGAATGAGAGGACCCAAGACTATAAATAAACAGGGACCCTGACGGGATGCCCAAAGAAGGACAGGGATCCTGGGAGCCAAGATTTCAGGGCATTTTGCATGCTTTACCTTTTTTTTTTAAAAAAAAACTTGTTCTGTAAGGGAATTTGGCACTACCTGAGCCTAAACTATTTTTAAATGACTAAAAACAAAACCCACATTTCTTAAAGAAATCTCTCAATTTCTGGGAGTAATATAAATACAAATTAAAAGGTAATATAAATATAATTAATAAAATAATATAAATATAATATTAAAACCCCAATGGGGTTGGTTTGGATACTTTAAATCAGTAGAAGAAACAGAAATTTTGATTTTTAGCACGAGTTCACCAAATTTTCACCTCTAAGGAGAGTGACCAATAGGCATTGTGTCTTCTTATGCATATCTTCCCATCTGTCCCTCTGCCTTTTAAGAAGCAGCCTGTGATCTCTGTTCTCCAAGTCACTAAATCCTGTGCGGGTCCCTCAGCGTGCTTTCAGACCACTGCGAAGGCGTATGTGGTTGTTCATTTTTTAAAAAAAGAGAAAGCTGCCTGGAAGGAGAATCGGCACGTTCCCAGGGCACCTCCTGTCTGCAAGGAGTGGGGCTCCTGTCAAAACTGCTAAGAGCAGGCAGGGCAAGAAGAACTCAGCAGAAGAAAAAGTCTAGACCATGAAGCAGTACTTGAGGATTTTTCCTCGAATAATTAGCTGGTAATTAACAGGGAGATTTCCAGAACTGACCTATACTGAAGAAAAGTCGCTGTTTCGCTTGCACATCAGTTTCGTGCGTGTGCATGCACACGTGTTTGTCTGTGCTGTGGGGCACACGTAACCAAACTGGGGTATTATATGCACCATCAACGTGCTCCACATTTAGCATCTCCAGGATGCCAGGGCGGCTGTGACATGAGCCCTCTGCCTTCAGCTCAGGTCATGGTCTCAGGGTCCTGGGATCGCGTCCCAAGCTGGACTCCCCAGTCAGCGGCGAGTCTGCTTCTCCCTCTGCCCCCCAACCCCATGCTTGTGCTCTCGCTCTCTCTGTCTGTCAAATACATAAATAAAATCTTTGAAAAATTAGCATCTCCCCTGTTCCATGAACAGTTTGGACCCTGCTTCTGATAGCAATCGGGGCAATCTGCCGTCCGAACAACCCACCCGTTAGAAAGCCCTAACATCACAACTAACCACAGAGCTCCAACCCTGCAAAGATGTCGTTGGCAGCTAACACGGTGTAATTAATCCCTTCCCGCTCGTCCTGTCTACACAGTACAGTATAACTATAGGTTGCCCATCACCTCCTGACTTCCCCAGGTGAGTCATTGTTATGGTAATTAACAGTTAGGGAGATTTTCAGAACAGAACTATAACGTGTTACAAGAAGAAAAGTCGCTGTTCTGCTTGCACATGAGTTTCGTGTGTGTATGTGTGTGTGCACACGTGTGTCTGTGCATGTGTTGTGTGGGACAGACATATGTTGCCAGTGACCAAAGGAACCAATCCTGGTTGCTTTCTTTCAAATCCGAGCTCCCGAGGGTCTTGCATATTCAGAGACGGCTGTGTCTGTTTGAATCTCCATCGGATAAACAAATATTTAAATGTAAGCAATATTGGAGAGATTGCTTTAGGCGCCGAAGCATAGCATGGCATTTAGAAGAAAACAGAATCGGGCCAGACTCTGCATGGCTGACAGTGGAGACTGGGCAGCAGGCTCACGGCTCGAGGCCCGTGCATCCCGGGGTTTCCAGAGGCCGGCTCCTTTTCTTGCAGAATTCACTTGCAAAATAACTCAGGGAAGGCGATTTCACGAGTACACACCAGAGCCCGGTCCCTGATAAGCCTACAGCCACATACTCTATCCACTCGCAGGCCACCCCCTCGGCTCTCCAGGGAGCAGCTTCCTTCCCGATCTGTTTTCTCCATGACATGGGTTTACTTTCTATTTAAAGTAGATGTTGTCAGATGACATTTTTTTCACATTAATGACTCTCATTTCATTTATTTCCAGGCTCAATGACACAGAGATGAGATGGATAGTTGGTAAATAGGATGACAGAATTCTTCTTTTTAAAGTTTTCAACAAAAATGTAAGGTGGATAAATGGGAAAAAATCTTGTGTTTTCATTCAGGAAATCAATGTGTCCTAGACAATAAGGTTGAAATGTCTTATGTAAAATAGTCTTAAGGGTTTGCAGTGACGTCAAGTCCTGTATGAGCTGAGAAAGGAGAGAAGGGAAACGCAGAGCATCTATGGTATTCTGGTTTTCCAGTGCACACCACTTCATGAAGAAGTTATCCTGCCCACAGGTCCCTGAATCCAATGGCTTCCCACATCCCATCTGAACAAATAGCCCTAATATCCTTCCTGCCTCCAGGACAGTTGACAACCTCTGACCAACACACCCCACGCAAAGGAAAGAGCATCTCTGTGTCTCTATCTCTCTCCCCCTCCCTCCCCATCCCTGAACTCTGCACCCACAGTGTGAACCATCTTGGGCTACCCTTGCAGGTGATGACGGCCCACAGACAGCCAACCTTACACATCTGTGGGACAGTGGGACATGCCACCTCTGACCCAAGAGTACACCGCAGATTCCTGAGCAGGACCTCCCACAAAATCATCAGAGCCTAGTTCAAAATACACATCTGAAGCCTCCAGTTAAACAGGACTTTAAGATGGTGACAACAGAGAGACCAAGATGTCCCAGGCAGACTCTCTGAACATGCTTAGGACCTAAGCCGAGGAAGCCGGCTGCCTGTGTGAGTGGCCTAGGCAACGTGGGCAGACCTGGTCACAGGAGACCCGCCCAGGGCACTGGTAGGTCTCATTCACGAACACAAATAAATTGTTTCCCCCGAGGGCTGCGTGCGTGCTTTACTGATTCTTGTGACACATCCGTAGCATGAAATGTGTCTGTACGTGTAGAGTGCTGTAGCATTTACTTGCAGTCTGGGCTCCCATCTCCACCAGCCAACTTCAGAGCTCTTCTCATTATCCCAAGTTGAAGCTGGACTCATTACACAAGTGCTGCGATTTCTGTTTGAGTCCCCAACTTTAACGCTTTGGGGTGTGTGCCCTGAAATGGAGTTGCTGGATCACCCCGTGAGTCCATGCTGACTCTCGTGAGGAACTTTTCCGGATCCCCACAGCAGCTGCCCCATTTTACATCCGCACGGACAGTACCCCAGAGCTCCAGAGCTCCAGTCCACCACGTCCTCTCTGACACCTGTTGCTTCATGTTTTATTTTAACAGTAGCCAACCTGATGGGTATGAGGGGATCCCTCATGGTGCTGATGCTAGCTAGCGTAAACAAAGTTATTTCCTAAGTTTCCTTTTCAAAATGTCCGTTGTCCCTGTACAGAAATGTAACCAGAACCCGTGTGCTGATTCCATGTGTTGATTCTGTGTCCTGCAGCTTTCCTGAATTCATTGATTAGTTCTAAGAGCTTTTTTAAAATCTTCAGGGTTTTCTTTTTTTTTTTTTTTTTCTATTTTGGTTTTTTTTTTGGGGGGGGTGTCAAGTTTTATTTATTTATTTTTAATTTTTTTAATTTCTTTTCAGCGTAACAGTATTCATTGTTTTGGCACCACACCCAGTGCTCCATGCAATCCGTGCCCTCTCCAATACTCACCACCTGGTTCCCCCAACCTTCCATCCCCCGCCCCTTCAAAACCCTCAGGTTGTTTTTCAGAGTCCATAGTCTCTCTCATGGTTCACCTCCCCTTCCAATTTCCCCCAACTCCCTTCTCCTCTCCATCTCCCCTTGTCCTCTGTGTTATTTGTTATGCTCCACAAATAAGTGTTTTCTACATATAAAATAACATCATCTATGAAAATAAATAATTTTACTTATTCTTTTCCAATTTAGATGCCTTTTATTTCTTTTTCTTGTGTAATTGCTGTGGCTAGGATTCAAATTCTATGTACACTTGAATAAGTGAAAGCAGACGTCTTTCTCTTGTGTCTGATCTGAGAGGAAAACTTTCTGTCTTTGACCACTGAGTACGCTGTTAGCTGTGGGGCTTTCCATAGATGGTCTTTGTTATGTTGAGACGATTTTCCTATATTCCTAGTTTGGTGTGTGGGGTGTGTGTTTGTGTGTGTATGATTCTGCTAATGTGGCGTCCTGCACTGATTTATGTTGATACATTTCACCATCCTTGTATTCCAGGAATGAACCCCATTTAGTCATGGTGCATAATCCTTTTAATTTGCTGTTGAAATCAATGTGCTGGTATTTTGTTGAAAATTAAGTCTATGTTAATATGGATTCGTAACTTTTTTTTTTTTGATTTTTATTTTAAATCCTTTTGAAAATACAAAGTGGTGCTCTAAACCAATTCATGATAATATCTCTTTTTTAAAAATATTTTTCCATTTATTTATCCTTACTGGAGAACTTTATATTTTCACATGGATTTGAGTTTCTGTTGTCCTTTCATTTCAACTTAAAGATTCTCTTACACTTCTCTTAAGTCAGGTTTAGTGATGGTAAACTCCCCCAGGCATTGTTTGTCTCACAATGTCTTAGTATGTCCCTCTTTTTTGAAGGACAGTTTTGCCAAATATAGGATGCTTGATTATGGGTTTTTTTCAGTGTTTTAAATACACCATCCCACTGCCTTCTGGCCTCTAAGGTTTCTGCTAAAATATCTGTGATGAGTTACTTTTCTCTTGTTCTTTTCAAGATTTCCCTGTTGCCTTTGTCTTTCGACAATGTGATTATACATCTCACTGGGTTCCTTTCAGTTTATCTTATTTGGACTTTATAGAACTTCTTGGATTTGTGTGTCCTCCTCAATTTGGGGAGTTTTCAGCTATTATTTCTTAAAATCATCTCCCTTCATCTTTCTCTTTCTCTTCTCCTGGGAGTCCCATAATTCATGTATTTGTTCACTTAATGATATTCCTAAAGTCCATCCCTTAGGTTTTATTCACTCTTCTTCATTCTTTTCTTTTTCTTTTTATTCCTCAGACTTGAACATTTCAAATAACCTGTCCTAAAGTTTACAGGTTCATTCTTTTACCTGTTCAAATCTTTAGTTGAACTCCTTCAGTGAATTTCCAATTTGGTTATTATATTGTAGAGTTACAGAATATCTTTTTTTTAATAATTTCTGTCTTGTGTTAATATTCTCATTTTGTTTATATATAATCTTTCTGATTTCCTTTTGTTCTTTGTGTTTTCTTATTTATTTATTTATTTATTTAAGATTTTATTTATTTATTTGACAGAGAGATCACAAGTAGGCAGAGAGGCAGGCAGAGAGAGGGGTGAAGCAGGCTCCCTGCTGAGCAAAGACCCCCCACAATGTGGGGCTCAATCCCAGGACCCTGAGATCATGACCTGAGCTGAAGGCAGAGGCTTAACCCACTGAGCCACCCAGGTGCCGCTTGTTCTTTGTGTTTTCATTTAGTTCTTCAAGCATACTTCAGTCCATTGTTTTGAATTCTCTTTATAGTAAGTTCAAGTTTTTGTTTCTTTAGAGCTGGTTTTCCTTTCACATTCACCAAACAGATATTCCTGACTTAGAAGGAATAAATAAGGGGGAGGAGATTAAGTAAAGCTCATGGGTTAAGTTGAAGGATATGGGGGGAAAAAAAACTATCAGGAGAGGGAGGAAAAGTATCCCCCAACATTTCCTTAGTTTGTTCCCTTAGTCAATAAGTGATACAATAAAAGAATGTAGATGGAAAAAATCATTTTGGTTTTAGCTACCTGGAACAAAGTTGATCTGAAGTCTGTGAGGTGTGATATTAAAATACGTGAGAAATGTCCTATGAAGAGGTTAATTATGGTGCTAGATTAACCGTGCCTGGTGGAGAATCCACACATGTATCAATAGTGGGTTCCATCCAATGATACAGTGTCCTCACTCTTCATAAGCAAGCATTTTCAGTTTTCTATTCCTGTGGCCTCTACCGTCCCCAACTCTGGAATTGCTCAGGCCTGGGAAAACTCATTCCTAGGGCAGTTCTGCTTCCTCTGTAATTAACTAATCTGGCCTCAACTGAGGGCCACATGATGGGGAATGACTCTTGAGCAACTGAATCTAACCCTCAACTTTCCACATGTCCTTCCTCAGTTCTGAACTCAGAATGGAATGTGAGACAGTCCATCTGACGCTGAGTAGTTAGACCTGGCTTTAACCAGTGCAAGGTAGACTTACTAACACTGAGAGTGGTTAGGAAATTGAAATTATCTTGCAACTTAAAATAAACAAATATTGTTTGAAATCTAAAAGCCCTATTTTTAGAAATACTTTCCTTCCCCGTGGCCATATCTTTGCCTTGGTAACTCTGTTCAGGAAAAGATGAGCCTGTGTAATATGAGACCAATACTCCAACCCATCCTTCCCCATTTTGGCCAAAGCCTACCAAGAATCACTCACATACGGTGAAATTTGCCATAAACTACAATATTGTCCAGGGCAAGAATTCTTATTGACCAACATCTAAGGTCCAACACCACTCTTGTGTTTACACTCTTGTGTGTACAGCTATTATGTACAATGTTGGTCACTGTAAACTATGAGGTTAAAATGCCCTATTCTCAACAAAGCTATAGTCTTCAGATTTTTTAAAAGATGTATTTATTTATTTTTAGACAGACAGTGCATGGTGGGGAGGGGCAGAAAGAAAAGGAGAGAGACATTGTCAAGCAGACTCCCTGCTGAGTGAGGAGCCTGACCTGGAGCTTGATCCCAGGACCCTGAGATCATGACCTGAGCTGAAACCAAGAATCAATGCTCAACCGACTAAGCCACCCAGGTGTCCCCAGATTTTACTTTGCTTCCCTAACTTCTACTTCTCTTTGTTTCTTGGTGTTCTCAGCTAATGCATATGGAAGAAAATACCAGAAATGAGGAAAAGGGTCCTTTCCTACATTCAGGGCTTCACTGACCCTGGAAACACCCAGGGGCAGTGGAGAACACTGCACACTTAGTGACCAGGAAGAAAACTGGGACTAGTACAAGCATTCAGAGGTCAGAAAACAGATGGAGGGTGTGTCTTCCATTCAGACACACATCTACCGGGTGGGACAGCAAATCCTTTTCTCTGTTGTGTGGAGTTCCCAATATATTTGTGGCGTTCGATAATCATTATCCTCTCTATAACTAGCTTGGCAAGGCCATCTGGGAATAATCAGTTCCTGGACTGTTGTTGCCATTTCCAGAGCAATAGAGAGCTACACTGAGTGGCATTTCTGAGTTGACAAAGGAAAAATTTAATTGAAACTATAAGTGACCTTCAAATGTCAGAAGTAAATAAAACGATAACAACAGTATTTTTGACAGCTGTCACCAACTAATGGGAATGCCGTAAAAACTCATGATCAGGGAGCATTGGCATATCCAATATGCACCAGACTCATCACCATAAATTTTGTCAGGTAAGTGCTCAACCTGATAATAATCTTACATCAGGGCACTGAATTAGCTTCAGCTACACTGATAGGAAGACAGGGAAGGTAAAGGATCATCTCCATAACAATGACAACCTCCTGTGCTGACAAATAGCTGAGAGATTGGAAATTATTTGCATAAAAGGAAAAGCAAAAATTGCCAAGGAAGATGATGACAGAGCCGCCCATCACTTACATTCATGACCTTCCTTCTTCTTTAATTTGGGCTGTTGCTTCTGATGTACTTGTATGATTTCTCTCTCTCTCTCTCTCTCTCTCTCTCACACACACACACACACACACACACACACACATCTGTGGATAAAGGAAAAATACAATTCCTACAGCTTCTTCCTTCAAAGGAGAGAAGATATATTTGTCCCAGTTCTGCAAGAGCTTAGCTCTTCTGAAAGGTGCTGGCATCCGGAGATGCAGAATTTTGAAACTTCCAGCTGATTCAGCTGGTCAGTGCCTGGCTTTGCTGAGGTGTCACCGAGAGATTCAACTGGGTCGAGGGCTGTTAATTGATTCTGCTGCTTTGTTGAGTACAGCAAACCCTTCTTGCTCACAATTTTTCAATTTCAAATATCGTCTGTGCATAACACCAAAGCAACATGTAAGGAACACTGAAAACAAGATAACACAGACACACGGCCCACAGTTGCACCCATCTTCCAAATATTTTATAAGAATGAATGAAATGTTTGGAGAAGGCATTTAAAATGTATTTTCTATTATGAGGTAAAACTTATAGTTCCTTAATAGTCCCCAAAAACATTGTGCTTAAATATGGTATTCTACTTTAAATTACTATTGGTGTTTTAAAACTGATGCATCTAAGATATTTGTATCAGTACAAATAGTGTACATTATAGTAATCTACAGAGGTAATATTTAGGCTGAGGCCAAGGACCAAATCCAGCCTGCTCCCTGTTTTCATAAAGCATGCAAGCTAAACATGTTTTTTACAATTTTAAATAGTTCTGTATGTTCTACAGAGCATCCCATCTTTTGCCCTTTGGCCCATAAATTGTAAAATATTTACCATGCATCTCTTTAATGAATAATATTGCTGACATCTCCCTGCTTAAGAAAAAAAGAATTACATACCAACAGGAAACCAAATCCTACATACAAGTGTCCTTACATGTCTAGAAATAAGCGTGTCTAGTGTGTGGGTTGATGGTTCTTAGTGCCTGGGTGTGTCCGTCTCTTAGAAAATGGACAGCTTAGTCCAGCTCGGCTCAAGAGATGTGAAAGGAGTCTTGCAGATGCATAAATATCAATTTTTTATGAAAAGTCTATCAACAGTAGGAATATGAATTTAACCTGGGACAGACACAAGAAGCAGGCACTTGGAGATAGTTGCGCTGGCCTTTTCCTCAGCACACAAAGACCCTCCTTCTGTCTGCCTTCTGTCCTGCATGAACTTTGCCATTTTACATGGCCCCAGAACAAAAAGGACAGTAGCATGCAATTTTTTTCATGTGTTTTTGGTCCTTTTCTTATGATTTCAACCAATACAGGATTTTTTTTTCCCTATGTGTGAAGATGGACTGGGTGATTTCCTCCCATGCCAAGAAATCTCCATCTGTGCGCTTACCCCGTCCATCTGTAATTGTTCTCATATGCGCGATAGGCTGTGAGATTCTCAGATGAAGGGACCACAACTAATTTAGAAGAACCTGTCGCTTTCCTGCCTGCATCTTGTAAATATTAATTCCAACTGCAGTCGTCATGATCCCTAGGATCATTTGTGCTGATTCTCCTCATAGCACCATACATGCTGTGACCGAGACCAGCCGTTCGAATCACCTTTGACGTTTCAAGGATAGAATTATTTACTAGCAAACGCTCGTTTGAGCTTGCTTTAAAACAAAAGAGAGAGGGTAAGTTTCTTCGGTGTGTGTCTGTCTCCAAGGCAAAAAATATCGAAGCTCAAAAGTTGCCTGAGAAGCAGCTGGAGACAAAAGACCTTGCTCTGAGTCCGGTTTGATCAGAGCTGACATTCGCCGGAGGCCAAGACCGAGGTGTGACTGGCAACTGATACACATTTGGCCTCGTGCTTCTGTAAGTAATATCCAGTCAGAAGTCAGGCCCTGTGGAAATCATTAAAAAAGTCCTGGCTGAAAATGCTTCCAGATAGTTGCTTTCAGGCACTGAGGAAGCAAAAGGGCAACCACAAAACAAAACAAAACAAAACATAGACTCTATCGCCTGAAACAAAGCAGTGCCCAAAGATTCCACTGATTCTAAGACAGGAAATGTGACGGAATTCGTTTTGCAATTTAATTTTGGGTGATATCCAGTAAAATAAGTGATAACCCCAGACGTATGCTAAATTCAGAAAGAAGGGGCAATAATCTTGTATCCGAATTACTGAAGGTGAGCCCAGTAAATTCTAATAATCAAAACATGAAGATGAACAAATTGCTCCTACCACGTGCCACATTCACCTGGAAGATCCCGAGTGAGGATCAAATTGGAAGAAACGTAGGAAGCCAAGAATTAACTGGCGTTTCCTATCCTCCCTGCTCTAACTCCGAGGAAGTCGGAGCCTCAGACAATTGGTTCCAGCACACGGATTAGACTCCGGGGTCTGGGCAGATGTTCCCTCTGGCTTGTCTCACATCCGCGTTCCCAGGTGGAGCCTTCACCTGGACTCGCCCACCGTGAGACCGTGGATGTCTGTGCTGCTCGATGTCCACGCTCCTTCTGCCTCTGACCTCCGTTCATTCTGGGTCCAGCGTTGCTGTCAAGCATCTGTCTATCCACGTGGGCCATAGATGCTGGCAGGCGGGAGCAGAGGACAGAAACAGGAATGTTTTCTAGGAGCAGCAGGTGTGCCGGAGGCTCTCAGATCTTCCCCCTCCTCACGCTCAGGCCACAGTTCCAGAAACTGCAGCATGTAAGACGACACTAGGGAGAGCCTCGCTAGGAAATGGTGGGGCTGATTCCCATACGCTCTGCTATGGACGGATGCCTGTGCCCCCATTCATATGTTCAAACTAAACCCCCAAGGTGGTGGTGGCAGGAGACCTCTGGGTGGTGATGAGGTCATGAGGGTAGAGCCCCCAGGATGGGCTTAGTGTCCTCTTAAAAAGCCCCCAGGGAGCCCCCTTGTCTCTTCCACCTGTGAGGACACAGCCAGAAGATGTCTGCGGACCAGGAAGAGGGTTCTCAGTAGACACAGAATCCATAGTCACCTGGATCTTGGACATTCCCACCGTAAGAAGTCAATGCCAGATGCCCATTGTCCCCTCACTGCAGTGCTCTGTTACAGCAGCCGAACAGCCTGAGACTCACACCCTCTCCAGTGGAGAAAAGCCGAAACAAAGGAATGCATGCTGGGGCCCCATTTATAAAGAGAGGACAAGGGTCACAGCTCATCCACATGGCTGGACATCAGGTGGGAGATGTCCTACCTTGGTGTGGACGCACCTGGAAAGGGACACGGGAATGCTCTGAATTTGCTAATAGCGCTCTCTTTCCACTCTTGGGCTGGTGATGCAGGAATGTTCAGGGTGTGAATGGTCATGAAATCAGAAACTCAACTGGAGAGTTCTCCCCATTATTCCCCGTGATAACTGATAGCTTCTCCATGACAATCTATCTGATAATGTCCTTACGGCTCAGAAGCATCCATCTGATGAAGCCATCTGCCCCCACCCTGATCCTGGGCTTCCCTGTTGTCTGGGGGACACCATGCTCCTCCGTGCTCGGTCACTGGCTGCTTGGCCGCTGGGACCGGCATGGGAGCTGCGTGAACCCTGCCGTGTGGAAGGCGTCGATGCGAATGCAGGGGTCTGCCAGGTCCCTTCCTCCCCTCCCCGCTGGCCTCAGCACAGAGGCCCAGCAGCCTGAATCCCGGCATGAGGAGATGCGCTGAGAGCTGGGAACACACCCGCCACGTGTCCCGAGCCACAGTGTCATCAGCACAGCGTCCGTCTCAGCAGAGCCCCTCCCGCACACACCAGAGCCCTCATGTAAAGTGAGAAAAAAAGATGCACCACTGGACGCCACAGGTCCGGGTGTTGTCTGATGCCGAGGTTCTCTGACTGACACACAAACCGGAAGAGGACACAGGAGGCAGCGAATGCAGAGGTTGGCTTGGGGGCTGGCAAAGGGTGGCAAGGGAATCGCTGTGGGACCCGAAAAGCTGGTGACCAGGGGGATGGTGGAAAATCCAGTAAACTCCCCGCCACGTGGGGCAGCTGGAAAGGTGCGTCCACACCCTGTGATTCGTGGCTGGGGCTGAAGAGATTTTGAGACACGGTGGTAGTAGCATGAGGGTTGGTGCTCGCCACAGCGGTGAAGGCACTAAAGAGAAGCGAGCTTGGAAGAGAGTAAGCCTGTTCACAAGAACGGGCGGAGGGGGGGGATGAGACTGGGTAGAAATTGTGGGCATTTCCGGATTGGAAAATGAACTATTTCTCATTTCTGAATAGAAAAATTAATTTAATTTAATTTAATTTAAAAAAATAGAGGCACCTGAGTGGCTCAGTCATTTGAGCGTCTGTTGTTCGATTTTGGTTGAGGTCACGATCTCAGGGTGGTGAGGTCAGCCCGCATCAGGCTCAGCAGGGCGTCTGCTTCGCCCTCTGCCCCTGCCGCTGCCCCTGCTTGTGCTCTCTCTTTCTCTAAAATAAATAAATAAAGCTCTTTAAGATAGATAGATAGATGGATAGATAGATAGATGGATGGACAGATGGATAGATAAAATGGAGAAAGTGTTTGATCTGGAAGATTCTGAGTACGATTCAAGTCTCCCCCAGAGAGGAACCACGTTGCTGAACCCAGCAGACTAAAAAATGGCTTCAGTTCTAAGGTTTTTTATGCAGAAAAACCTAACTCAGTCACCATGTGACATCGCTGCCTCCGTGTCACTGGTCTTCCACAGTGACTGGTTTCTGAGGATGGGATGTGTCGTGTGAGGCCGTCTTCCTTCTCCCTCTGTCTGCCTAAGGTAGAAATCGGGGGTGCCCTGCATCGGAGCTGCCCCACTAGCCCAAGGCCAGAAGGGAGACAGGCGCTGAGCTCAGCCACACTCCCCTGTGTCCTCACGCCACATGCCATGCTGTTGTGAGCCCTGGAAATTTGGGATAGTTTTTACATCAGCAAAGTTGATGGATAATTTTTAGGTAAGCAATACCACACGTTTCATAAGATAAAGAAATAGAGGCTGAAAAACATGAAGTCAGTAGCCTCTGGTGATACTGCGATGAGTAGCAGAGACCGAATTCACTGCCAGCCCCTTCTTGCTCTAGGGCACACAAATCTGCACCCACATCCGAACGGAAAACTTCCTGAAAACAACACTAAAACGGGTTACATGGAAACACAAATGGATAATTTTTTTAAAATGTCTTCTCATAGTTTATGCCTTCATCTCACTCAGTTGTGAGCTGAAATCGAAGAATCTGCCAATTTTCTAAAGAGCCATGAGCCCGTTATAGCTCTCAGGAGAAGGGAGGTTATCAAGAATCCTTGTGTTGGAAGGTCTTGCTTTTCAACCTGGTAGCTCGATTTTTGTGATTAATAAGCACACTTGCCACCCTGCTTCCCCTGCTTCAGACTGTTGCTCTGTGCAGGAGGGAGAACCACCTTCTCCAACCGCGTTGCACGGGGAGTCCCCCATGTCGGCTCGTCTAAGACGGCGAGATGGAAGGAGAGAACTGGGACACCATCTGGGTATTCAGAAGAGCTCATGGCATCAGGTCCAAATTTCCTGCTGCTTGAATGCTCTCTTAATACTGGTCTGGAAGGTGGGATATTTACTGCATTTTATTATGTTATTTTGTTTTATGAGCTCTTAGAAGACTCAGTGCTTTGTAGGGTGAAACATGGGAAGGCGTCAGTGAACAGCAGCTTGTCTGGATTCCGCGCGTGTCTGTGGAGCAGCTCAGCTTTCCACACGGCCTGGCGTGAGATGCCCATGCACTGACGGCACGTGTTCCCGCTCTCAGGAACGCCGGTGGGGAGGCAGGCGTGGGACAGTGACGGACACCTTCAAGCGAACGTGGCATGGGCGGTGCTGTGTGATAGCTCACACTGCTGTTTACGGTCCGCAGACGGACACCTGCTTCAAATGGATGGGGTGCTTTTTTTGTTTGTTCGTTTTTAAGATTTTATTTGAGAAAAGGAAGAGAGAGAGAAAGCACGAGCATCAGGCAGAAGGAGAAGCAGGCTCCCCGCTGAACAGGGAGCCCAATTTGGGCTCGATCCCAGGACCCCAGGATCATGACCTGAGCCGAACGCAGATGTGTCACCGACGGAGCCCCCCAGGCTCTTGGTGTGTGGGGTGCTAAGTGAGAGACAGGTCAAGTGAAGCTGCGATGAGGGAGGCATGGGGTACAGCAGATTCAACTGAGACTTTTTCACTTCCTGGCCGAGGGCTACAGCCTGTCCCGGTGAACTGTTATCCCAGGGCTTAGTATCACCCTGCCATGGCCAGTAAGAAATTCCAGGAATACGGTGCTTAAAAAACTGCAAAGTAATTATTGATAAATTAGATCACAGGCCTATGGAATAGAAAACAGGTGTTAGTATCGTTACTGTGCTGACCGTGCTATTCTCAGACACAGTCATGGGTTGCACAGTTCTCCCACCATGGGGCAGGGGTGGAACTCCACACCGGTCTTCTGTCCCCAGACCCCAGGCTCACTCCGCCTCACCACAGCAGACCACGTACCTGAGACCCGACTGATATGTTCAGCGTCCAAAAAAATCTCCATAAATTGCTCTTCTGACTCCCTACTTCATTCAATGATGGTTGTTTATTGAGGTTCTGCTCGACACCTCTGACTGGTGTCGGCTTAAAAGACGTAGCAATGGCTCTGTCTCTCCTTCAAGGAGCCTCATTGTATGAGCAGCAGCAACCCAGTGAGACAGGGAAGTAGTACACGAGCCGCGTTCAGTAGGGTTCGTGCTGAAGAAAACACGGAAAGAGCAGAGAGTGTGCAGATGGACCGCCGGCATGAGCTGCGAGTACACTACTTGGACCATGCAGTCTCGTATTTACCCATTCCATACACTCCAGGAACCTCAGGGTTCGGACCAGTCAGGCTTTAGCTCAGGGGACTGGATCGTGCGTTACGTACGCTGGACTCTCTAGTCAACACAAGTCAACATCTTAGACAAACCTGAACTCCTTTCTTAAGATTGTCACATCCTGCAAGAAGAGATGCACGTCAATCTCAGTTTGCTTTTTGGTAGGAGCAGGGCTGTGATGCAGCTAATCTAAGATGCCTGTCATGAAAATATTCACCGTGAAGTGCTGATTTCCTAGAAGACCTTCAGCAATCAGACCAACCCCATCATGGGCATGTTTCTGTTTCCTCTTGCATGGCTAAGAAGGGAATCCTGCAGGACATCGACAAAGTCAGGCAATTAAAGCTCTTATGGAAAGTTAAATTATGCAGAACAATCCAGCATCCCTCCAGTAAAATACAGCAGATCAATCACCTGCAAAACATGGCAAACACGTATGGCTTCAGAACGAAAAACGGGGTGGGGATTAGGACCATCACTGGAGTCAACCTCATCCCTCCTTTTCTTCTCTTCTCAGGCAGGTGTTTGGGAGCTCAACTTGTGTAGAATGTTGGGCGTTTTCCAGAGATGAAGCTCTGTGTTTACTTTGCATAGAATACCGGTCCTGAACCCGACTACACAGGAGAGTAATCCGGCAGGTTTAAAAATGGCCAGACAGCCAGATTCGACGCCATAAACTCTGGCTGAGAATCGGCATGAGCTGCCGTCTTACCAGGAGAGGCGCGTTTTCATTGCCGGCGGAGCGACACCAAGTTGGGCTCAGAGACTGATTATTATGCTGAGTGGTACAGAGAGTGACAGTGGCCACAAAGCAGGCAAATGGTTCTGATTTCTTGATTGTGTTCTTGCTCAGACGCCCTGGAGGCAGGAACTGTGAGGCTGGAAATTCACGAGAGTGGCTAAAACCGACCCTAGTGCTATCCGTGACCCCAGAGCAGAGGGAAATCCCGCCCGAGCTCATAAAAGGTGGATCTGGGCTAAGGTTCATACAAGGCACATGTTCTGCCAGCACCTCACATTCTAAAACAGACCTGGTTTCAAATATTAGGCCTCATCAGCCCCTTAAGGCACCCAGTTTTCTGTATTTAACATTTACCTTCCTGATTGTTTCAGGGCACAAAACAAACACAAGAACGCTGTTTGGGCCGGACCTTGTGTCTCAGGTTTTGGTTCGGACAGCATGGTCATGGTACCTAGACACCTTTGTGAGGAGCAACAGGCAGAGAAGAAATTTGGGACTGTGTTGAGGGTCCAAGCGAGGGGCACTGAAACTCTTCAGTTGCCCAAAGCTCTCCTCCTTCTGCGTCACCTTACAGAGAGGTGATGATGAACCATCCCCCCTGAAAATGTGCCGTATGCAGCCAGCCTGGCCAACAGAGGTGGCTGTGGTTGTTGGCTATTGGAAGTAGAGAATTCTGGTTGGAGGACTCGTTCTGAAACAGCGAGTGTCGCCTGCCAGGAGGAAGTGGGCATCCGGTGGCAGAGCCCTCTGTACCGCGGGGCAAGATGGCCTGCTCTGACCTGAGTCCAGCGTGTCGGCTGGACGCTGCAAAGAAGAGGGACAACCATCAGCATCACCTAAAAGTGATTCTGGAAATAAATTGTGTTTCTCTGCTTCTGCCTTTTCTTCTCCTGCTCACAGCCCATGGTGAGAGCTGGTGTGCTCGCTGCTATCAGAAGTACAGGAGGAAAGAGTATGGCCCCGCCAGGCACCGGGCTGCACCCGCGGGCAGCGCCGGGTTAATGATGGGCGCGTGCTCTAGGACGGTGTTTGACGAGCAGGAATCCATTCATTGAATGGGTCAGCCCCAGAACAGAAACGCCCGGTGAAAGAATGATGGGACATCTGGAAACCATGTTAAGTGCAGGGCTGGCTGTCAACAGCTCCGGAGATGTTTAACCTGGAGAGGAGGTCAGCGGTGAGACACCTGCCTTCACATACCTCCGCAGGTGTGCAGTCTGGAAGGATGGCATACCCTCTGAGCAGTGCCAGATGATGCCATGACCAACCACAAAGAATTATCTTTGGATCCACAAAACGCAAAGCATGGTGACACCACCAGCTTGGAAATGACTTTCATGGAGTAGCAAGGGGATTTCCCATCAACAATAGCCGAGGTGGTGTCTTGCAGGGGAAGGGCAGGTAGGACTAAATCCACACCCACGTCCTTCCCTGCTGCAAGGGCACAATTGCATCTTATCACCAAACTCAGCGGGGCCTCACGGACAGCACGCCCATCCTCTGAGTGACTTAGCCTTCCCGCTTGTTTACTGCAACAGTTTCCAGAACCGAGGAAGTTCCCCTCCCCCACATGATTTCAGGAGAGCAGCAACAGATACATTTGATGCCGGTGGGACTTCTTCCTCCCTGTGCGTTAATCACATGACAAATGAGGCTGGATTTGCATTTACACAGCTTCCTGTGATGTCAGCCTCCCCATACGCGGCACGCGGGTGCCGCACTGAATTGCATTATCTCTAATGGTTCATCGGGTCTGAAACTTAGTATTTGATCTTGTTTTATTATCTTTTCCAGCTATATTCTACACCTAATTTTTTCCCTGAAATGAGCATTATTGATTTGCTTATTAAATATTGTCTGCCTACTGTGAATTTTTCACACACGTGGTATGATGAGTCCTTTTTAGAAAATAATGATCATCGGCAACACAATGCCTGAAATGCCAGACTCTCAAGGAGATCTGGCTGAACTTGAGCTACGTATGGAGTACAAAAGCCATCCTGGCCTCTCCTGGGTAAAAGCTTACACACTGATTCTATCTCCTCGAGAAAAAGAGTAATCAATAAGTGATTATATTCCCAAAGTAAATTACATTTCAGGTTTGGTTCTGTCCAGAGCAGCTCAGGAGTGATGGGCTCTGCAGGTTACATCTCAGGGCAGGAGAGGGTCTGGCTGAGCTGTCTGTGGCCGAGGGGGGCGGATTCCGAACACCCGTACAGGGAAAAACAGAATCAGCACGTCCTCACGAGTCAGACGTCCCTTCCTGAAATATAGCTCTATCTAAAGTTCACCCTCTGGGGAACAGAAGGCAAAGACCATTCCAGGGCTCTACCTTCCTTCCCGCTCTGGAGGATCCCCGGGTCTCAGGGTCTCCCCCGGACCTCCAGGGTCTCGTCTGAAGGACCCTTCCCAGGATGCTCCAGCCTCCGCTCTCCTTCTCGGCAACTGCCCTGCCCTGGGGACCTCCTTCAACACCATGGCTTAGACCATCATCACCTGCTTTCCCTCCTGAGTCACAGATGGCTCAGCGAGGGGCCTGACTTAGATGTCATGGGCTGCCCTCACCTCTGACTTCTTTCCAGAAGACAGAAAAATCAAGTCGCCTGGTTCATTTTAGAAAGGTAATAGAACCTGGCATTAATGCCTGGTGAAAGGGAATAAAGAACAAAACTCCACGTTTACTGTTTCTGATCTCACAGGCAGCTGTGCAACCCCAGAAGGGACACTGAGAAGCCAGGGGCTGTGGCAGGGGTACCACCTCCACTTCTGGCCCCGACTGCGAGTTCATTCCCGTAAAGATTTGTATCTGCCACAGCGTGTGTGCGTGTGTGCCTCTTCCAACGAGAAGCCCAACCCAGAAGCTGTATGACCATTACAAAGAATAAGCAAGTTGAAAGGCAAGCAGCTCAGACCGGGAACAATTATTTGCAGCATATCCACACAGAAAGCACTAATGCCCAGAATAGGGACCAAAAAAGAAAGGAAAAGTAATGGAAGACTATAAAGAGACAATCAGAAGAAGAAATGCAAATGGCCAATGAGCCTACGAACGGTGGGCAACGTCACTAACACAAAGGGGAATGCGAAATAAGCAAGGCCAGGGTCTTTAGCTTATCATACTATGCAAAACTGTGAACACTCAGATAGTATGAGAGAATATCTAACAAGTTCTTGTGAAAGACGACTTAACAATATCCATCCAAAAACATTTTGCCATTACGTATTTTTACCATATGATTCTCTGTCAGTTAGATTTGTCTAGTGGAAATGTGACTCTTTTCAAAAATATGTTCATTGCAGCATTTTTATTATAACCAAGAAATTAGAGACCACGTAATGTCCACCAGAGCTGGACGAAATGGCCCAAACCTCGGGTCCAGCTGCATTCACACACGAGGATATGACTACCAATGTGAATAGAACTGAATAAATCCGTAGCAACACAGGAAGGGGAGGAGGGCGTAAGCAGAATAGGAATGTACCGATTCCTGAAGCATGGATGTCGAACAAGATGCACCAGTGCAGAGGGGGTCAGGTTCTGTCCTTGGGGAGGCAACAGGAAAGGGCTTCCTGCCTCAGTGGTCAGTTGCCCTGGATAGACTGAGCTGGACAACTCTTCCAGCTCCAAAGGGAGATTGAGAATTGGGACCGAGATGCAGGGACATGGGTAGGTGGATGCCAGGATCTCAGGGACTTTCTCTTCTGTGTCTGTTTTCCCAGGGAAACAGGCAGGAAGATAACCAACGGAGTGGGGCTCCAGCTGAGGGTGGGGGTCTGGAAAGCAGGGAAGCGAATGGGGTCTGGAAATGGCGTGTGGGGGACCATGGTCAGCTGAAGCTGATACGTAGGACTTGAAGGAAGCCTGTTAGCCGGTGAGCATCCCCCAGGCTCATCAGCAGCAGGGCGAGCCATCCAGTCATGCAGGTGACAGAGATGAGGACCCCAGAAAAGGTGTGATTTTGGTGTCATCCAGGCAAAGAAGGAAGGAAAACGTGAGTACTGTGAGAGAGAGGGAAAAGGTGGCAGAGTCAGTAGGCTGTGAAAGTCAGATCGAAGGAAAGAGGGCAAGGAGGCAGAAGGGCAGTGCTCAGAGGGGAGGGCTTGCTGCTGCGTGTCTCAGAAGGCTTTCCTTTACTGGCCGTGACCACTGAGGACAGAGGAGAGGGGCTGAGGAATGGGGTGGCCAGGTCCTGTAGAAGTCACCTCCAGGATCTGAGCCAGACATGGTGCCGAGCCAGACATGTGAGCCAGGAGGACAGGGGAGCAAGGACTGAGATCAAAGGAGTAAGCGGAGGCTTCTGAGAAAGGAGGTGACATGGAAGTGACCAGGAAAGAGAGAATTGCAAGGAATTGACCAATAATTCCCCCCACCCTGGGTCCAGTAGGAGGAGGTGTGGGAGATAGAACATCTTTTGGCGGGGAGACATGTCCAGGGGAATCCAAGGTTCATACTGCTGCCCTGATAGGTGCTGCTGGCTTTGGGGGAAGCACAACTTGTACACAGTCCCATATTCTGAGATGAGAACACACCCAGCCCCTTCTGTGATGTTCCAGCAACACCGCGCACACACTGGACAAACAAAACTTCACCCAGACACTCCTCAGTGTCTCCAGCAATGCAGCATGAAGGGAAAGGCAGGTTGGGGGAAGTGGGGACAGGCACAATGCTACAGGTGGAGCCGGGGTGGGTGAGAGGGTGAGCTATAGCTTCCTGACTGGGCTGAGGAGACCCAGAGAAGTGGTACCCTACCCCTGGGTGCATGCATGAGGAAGTTTCTGGGAGAGATGGGCGTCTGAGTCTCTGGACTGAGCAGAGGAGATGGCCTTCCCCAGTATGGGCTCTCCCACTCTGGGGAGGCCCCAAGTAGGACAAAAAAGGTGAAGGAAGGGAGGATTCAGCCTCTTTGCCTCAGCTGTGCCTTCTCTCTTCTCCTGCCACAAAGTCTCAGCCCCAGTTTTCAGACCTTTGGACTCAGAATGGATCAAACCAGTGACTTTCCTGGGTCACTAGTGTGTAGAAGGCAGGCCATGGGACTTCTCTTTCTCCAGAACCACAAGCATCAGTTCCTGTCATAAATCTCCCACCTGTCCATCGATGTCGCAATCTGTCTATGCACCCATCCATGTATGTATCCATCCACCCATCCATCCATCTGTCCATCCATCTGTCCATCCATCCAGCCAGCCATGTATCATATTCATCCATGTATCCATCCATCAATCCATCCAACCGTCAGTCTGTCCATCCACCCATCCATCCATGTATCATGTCCATCCATCCACCCATCCTTCCATCTATCCACCTATCCATCCATCTATCTATCTACCCATCTATATATCTATCCTGTTGGTCCTGTTTTTCTGGAGGACCCTGACTAATGAAGAGAGTTAAGGGGCATCTGGGAATTCTGAGCTCACCGTGGGACAGAGGACATGATGAAATTGGCCTTGATGGCATGGAGGTGAGTGGTAGATGTGGCTAAGTGAACCCAGATGAGCCTGAGTTCAGAAGAACATCCACAGAGGAGGGTGGCCCGGCATGGATGTGTGGACAGTGGGGAGGGCACATGTGCCAGGCTTCAACAGACCCTACTGCGGCCCCCTGAGGTCCCAGCCTCACTACTGTGTTTGTCTGTCTGGAGTGGTCTCCTATTCACACCACCTAAGAGCATCCTCACTCTTCCCTCTGCCTCTACAGCTTTTCTGCCCCAAGAACACTGCTCACTGATCTTGGAAATATCACACAGGTGGTATGGCCCCTCCTTCCCTCATTCTTGGGGTTAATGAAACTCCATACACATCCCTTTTAGCACTCTGAATGATGATTTTGTAGTTATCTCTTTTCTTCATTATATTGATAGACTTTGAAGACAGGACACATGTTAGGCATCTCCATACCTTAACTGAGTACCCAGCAATGAAGGACATTCAGTGAAAGACAGATGCATGATGAGAAGGAAGAGAAGAAGCCAATATCCAGAGCCTCTGCAAGAGGTGGGGGAAAGGGAAAGAGAGAAAGGAGAAAGAGATAGGAAGGGGAGGAAAAGAAGTAAGGGAGGAGGGAAAAAAGGAAGGGAGGGAGGAAGGAGAAAGGGACAGAGGGACCAGAGGGAGGGAGCCGGAGGGCAGAAAAAGCGAATTCCATCTATTAGGCCATTCCTAAATGACCTAATAAGCAAAACAGGCAGAGTATCTTCCTCCTTGAAATTTTGCAGCAAACTCCTATCCCCATACCCCCATTATGGTTCAGAATCTGCCAGGTTATGCTCTAGAAACAAATTACCCCTGGGATCTGCAAGGTGTGCATGAAGAATTATTTCCTATTTGCTGTCTCAGAGAGGAGTGGTGGGGAGGGCTCTGCCCCGCGCTGTCCCTGGGGCTGCACTTGCTGGTGGCCACATAGGGGTGGGGAGAGAGCCAAGGGTTCCATGAAAGCTTCCACACCTTTCTGCCCCCTGGCCAGAATTAGGGGCAGTGTCCCGCCTAACTGCAGGATGATTGCTGTGCACCCATCACAGCTAGGGAATAAGAGTATTAACAGAATGGAGTGTTAGTGGGGAACCACAGCCCCAATTAGGAAAGGTTTCTGTGGGAAGGGCAGACATTGGATGAAAAAGGTGTAAAAAACTAAAGCTCCAGAAAGCAAGACACTTCCGTGCAGAAATGTGAGCAGACGTGGGGTTGTCCGTCTGGCCATGCAGACAGCACCGGTGTCACGGGGATGTCCGGCCAGCTGTGTGCACGTGAGACAGCTGCGTGGCAGCAACAGAGGGGCTGTCAAGAAGCAAGACTTGAGAGGTGGTGCAAACAGGAAGCAGAAACCCCACTTCATGCCGCTCTATGTGTGAGGACCTCATCCTTTTGTGAACAGTAACCAATTAATTTACCCAGCACCTCTGTGAGCTATTAGTTATTAAGAGCTACGCAATTCGTGTGCAGGAGAACGAAGGCATCCAGCCAAAGCCCAGAAAGCGTGAAATTAGGGACCACACAGAAGAGGCAGCCAGCCCCTAATCCTTTCCAGAAGGTTCTGCAGAAAAGCATCCGAGTTATCAAAGACCCAGAGGAGATGCTGCTGCTAATCTCCTAGCCATTCTGCTGCAGGAAAGCCCATTTAAGGTTAGGGATCATGAGAGAGGAAAGACCTCACGTGAAGAACAGAATGGAGTGTATCATGTGCTTCTCCTGCTCCTTCCTCCTAAGCTTGAGCATCTCTGCTGCCCTGTGCTGAGACCCCACCCACCCCACCCCCGGGAGAATGAGGACGCCCTGGAGTGGGCGGCCACAGGGAACCACAGTCCAGGAAACCTCAGCCTCCCCACCTGCCCTCTTTTAAGCCATCTCCCTCCTCCTGCTCGCTTTACCGCCATGCTGTGCAGTGGCCTGAGGTTTCTGACCCTTCCTGGTAACACTCCACACTCCACATAGTTCCCTCTGTGGACAGAAAGACACACCCACCAAGTGTAGTTAAGGGTCATAGGACACAGTGGAAGGTACGTGTGCACACACACACTCACAAGGGTATCACTTATTCCCAGATGACCAGTGACTAGCAGACAAGTGTTTGATTTTTATGGCACAAAGAAGGGGAGCCGTTGAAGATGCCAGGTTAAGAAGTGAGGTGGGCGAGTTTACGTTCCCAGAGTACAGGGCCATGGAGGACTGAGGAGGGTGCCTGGAGAGAGACTGCAGAAGCAGCTACATCTGAGGGGATAGGCTGGGGCGACAGCCTCCGGTGTGTGTGCCCCGTGAGCCTCCAGGGCCGTGAGGGAAAGCCTGGGAGATTTCCTGGGCCAGGGGACACGGGGAGGGATGACAAGAGAAAGCCAGCTAGGGTCAGTTGCCACGTCCTCCCAACCTCCACCCATCAGATCTTCTTCCCCACTCTGTCCACCTCTGTGAGCCCTTCATCCCCTCTCCCTGGAAGGCTGTTCATGGCTCCCACATTCCCAGGAGGCCGTGCTTCTACCCAGCGCTCACCCTCGCTGCTCCTACGCGGGGCCACACGCAGGCCTCAGACAGTACTCGGCAAGAAATGGCAGATGAAGTGTGTGTGTGCTGGGCCCCCTCCCGTGCGGTCACAGGCAGTCCCGGCTGGGTCCCAGCTCCAGAACCTGACCGCCTTGGTAGGAAACACCCACGTGCTCCTGTTAGTTATGGGAAACCCTCGGGAAATGGCCCCAGCGTGCAGTTCCTACACTCGTTTATACAGTATCGATAATGTTGGTCATTTGTAACCATTAATAACTTCTGTTACCCACATCATCCGCTGCTCGGCAGCATAGTCTGGTTCCTGGGTCGCAGGAAGGACAGGGCACGACTGACACTTGGGCCCAGAGCTCGATGGATAAGAACATAATTTTCCAATTAAGAGAGAACACTGCACGCAGACCCATCGTCCCCAGCCTGCTCACTTTACCTCGCAGAAACCCGTGTCCGCAACTCCATCGCGCGCTTACGAGAACGGCAAAGCAGTATTCCCCACGTCCCGGCAGGAAACCCTGCCTGCTGTCGAGGGACGCGGGGTCAGAACAGTTGCCTCAGATCCTGAATGTCTCCATGGCATTTTCTCCAGAGATGGATCGCAAACAACATCATCATTGCGATGGACCATTTTAGAAACAGTCACGTAATGAAAGATGCGGGCAAATGCCACCACTCACAGCACCCCACCCTCAACCCCCCAAAAATCCATGAAGTGATGTGACGCGTCACAGGGGCCACGTTATAGGATCGAAGGAGCGTGGGGGGTGCACGAAGCTGTCGATAAAAAGGAATTCGTTATCACCTGAGCCGCAGGTCCTGCTGCCAGGAGCCTGCCTCCCGCAGAAGGCGGGGTGGGCTCGCCTGATCCATCTCTATACAAAGAGGAAGACACGAGGACGTTTTTCCTCCTCAGTGGAACAGGGCAGTCCGGGTGGCTGACCCGGAGTCGTAGTGAGACATTTTTTTTTTTTTTAAGATTTTATTTATTTGACAGAGACAGAGATCGCAAGTAGGCAGAGAGGCAGAGAGAGAGAAGGGGAAGCAAGCTCCCCGCTGAGCAGAAAGCCCAATTCGGGGCTCGATCCCAGGACCCTGAGATCATGACCTGAGCCGAAGGCAGAGGCTTTAACCCACTGAGCCACCCAGGTGCCCCCAGGGAGTAATTTTAAAGAAGTTCATCATTACCCTGAGAAAATGCTACGGAGGCATGTGTGATCCATTTGCTAACAGTGTCGTCAGGAGGGAGGGGGGCCCGGGGGGCGGTAGGCATCCCTGTGATGTCATCACCATACACACGTGTGGGACACGCGGCTGGCGGGCTGTGTGGCCAGGGAGCCTGTCTCTGCTGGTTGCCTTTCTGCCAAGGCCTACGTGTGAAATGCAGAACGGTGTTCTTCTGCCCTGTGTTTTCTTTCCTTTCATGTTTCTTTCTGTGTTGTCCTTTCCCCTGTGTGTTTGCACAAATGCCCTCAGAGAAACCCTGGGACAGGTTCGTCTTAGGAGGGCTCCTTCTGGTAGAGCGTTTCCCTTCCTCTAGGATAACCTCAACAGCCTTGTACATGGCTCCATTCTAGGACAACAAAGAGCACGGAAAATCTCTGTTTTAGCAGATCTTCAGGGCTCCAGGCCGCTCTCCACAAGGACAGTGATATCCTCCTTGTAATGCCGCCTGAGGGCTACAAATAATGTGTGTGGAACAGCCAACACAGACCCTTAGTGCAGGTAAGAACTCGGGAGTTCTTATTAGCAAGGATCACCTGAATGTATCTGATTGTGTGAAAACATGTTAATTCGAATGCGCATTTGTAAAATCATCAAGTCACCTCCAGTGTGCAAGATAATCAATTGAACTAGAGGGTTTGTTCAGAAACCGAGCTCTGTGTTGCAAAACAGAACGACTGGTTGTGGAATAATGATTGGTTGGGAACCATGCACTAAATGGAATAAAACACCAATACTTCTCCTGATATTTCCAATAAGATAGACGACGCACCAGTCGGCCAAGGCAACGCAGCTTACCCAGGAGACAGGTGGCTTGGGTTCAAATCCTCCGAGTCACTTGGGGATTTGCATACAAGTCTATGCTGAAAGAGAGACCCTGGAATGTAAGAGGAAAAGAAGAGAGGAGGGAGGGGAGGGAGAGGAAATCAATTAATTCAGCAAAACAGAGGAGAGGGAGGGTTGGTGCAGATCCTGAGCCCTCCAGAGAACTACATTATTTTTTAATCATTTTTTTAATTTATTTTCAGCATAACAGTATTCATTGTTTTTGTACCAGACCTAGTGCTCCATGCAGTCCGTGCCCTCTCC
>PJEN01005133.1:45523-131648 GCA_004024605.1 Pteronura brasiliensis
CAACTCCCTTCTCCTAACTCCCCATGTCCTCCATGCTATTTGTTATGCTCCACAAATAAGTGAAACCATATGATAATTGACTCTCTCTGCTTGACTTATTTCACTCAGCATAATCTCTTCCAGTCCTGTCCATGTTGCTACAAAAGTTGGGTATTCATCCTTTCTGATGGATGCATAATACTCCATAGTGTATATGGACCACATCTTCCTTATCCATTCATCCGTTGAAGGGCATCTTGGTTCTTTCCACAGTTTGGCAACTGTGGCCATTGCTGCTATGAACATTGGGGTACGGATGGCCCTTCTTTTCACTACATCTGTATCTTTGGGGTAAATACCCAGTAGTGCAATGGCAGGGTCATAGGGAAGCTCTATTTTTAATTTCTTGAGGAATCTCCACACTGTTCTCCAAAGAGGCTGCACCAACTTGCATTCCCATCAACAGTGTGAGAGGGTTCCCCTTTCTCCACATCCCCTCCAACACATGTTGTTTCCTGTATTGCTAATTTTGGCCATTCTAACTGGTGTAAGGTGATATCTCAATGTGGTTTTAATTTGAATCTCCCTGATGGCTAGCAACTACTTTCAAGATATGTCTCCAAAGGCAAAGGAAACAAAAGCCAAAATAAACTTTTGGGACTTCATCAAAATCAAAAGCTTCTGCACAGCAAAGGAAATAGTCAAGAAAACAAAGAGGCAACCCACAGAATGGGAGAAGATATTCACAAATGACAGTACAGACAAAAGATTGATATCCAGGATCCATAAAGAACTCCTCAAATTCAGCACACATAAAACAGAAAATCGTATCAAAAAATGGGCAGAAGATATGAACAGACACTTCTCCAATGAAGACATACAAATGGCTATCAGACACATGAAAAAATGTTCATCATCACTAGCCATCAGGGAGAACTACATTATTTCTGTGAATGTCCATGAAATAATCATAAAAATGCGTGATGTGAAAGAATGGGTAAAAATAGAAAACACAACTTTGCTATCCGATCTACTCTCGCCTGTACTCTAGCTTGCAGTTGCTGGGGGCAAAAATCCCAAAATTACTTTCTGAATGAAATAAGAGACTCAAAGTCATCAAAGAAGATAAAGGTATTTGTCCCACAAGAAGTGATTAGAGAAAATGAAACACACTGGGTAAACATACTTGGAATCCAGACAATGGACAGAAGATTAAACACAGTCTTCTACAAGCTAATAAATATGAGCAAATAACATAAACAGGAAAAATAGGATATTTACAATTTCCAGAGGAGAAAAATAAATGAGTGATAAGAATGAGAGAGGTGCTGTGATAACTCACTACTTAGCAAATGAACTAAAAGAAAATTCAATCATTTGATGCAGCTGTTCCCTTAGGAAGGTCACAGAAGTTTCTTAAAAATCGTAACATCAGTAAAGACGAGGCTGTGGTCAAAATGGTACTCTCATACTTGATGCCATGAGGGGGAGAATCACTACAACCTTCTAGGAAAGTAATTGAGATAATTATTAAATTAAAAAAATGCATGGATGCTTTGACCCAACAATCTCAATTTTGGTAAGCTCTCTTGGGAAAAAAAAAAAAGCAGCAAGTACAAGAATATATGTTTGCATATTCTACTATTACCTGTAGTAGCAAACAGAACCATCCGTCAATGGGGAAATGGTAAAGTAAATTGAATCTTCTCTACCTGGAGAATATTAGACAGCTATTTCTAAATCGAGTTATCTATTATTGACTTGGAGGGAAACGGATGGATGGATGATGGACAGATGGACGGAGGGATGAATACTATACTTCAGTGACAAAAGTGTGAATTAATGTGAGTGCCCACATTTTTGCAAAAGAAGCTATAACGTAACCTATATCTATCTGTGTGTGTGTGTGTGTGTGTTTGACACACTACAGAGTGTTGGCTGGACATAAACCAGGCAGGGAAGCTTGGTTACATCACAAAAGTTGAACAATGACAAAAGTTGCCGAATTATAATAATATTTTGCATTTCCCCTCTAGTTCAGATGAGTTCATCACTTTAGTAAGTTAAAATAATTAGTATAATAAAGAAATATATGTAAGTTCTTTCTTTCCGCAGGATTTTGTATGGTGAATTCTAAACTTCCAACAATGATTTGATCCAGGGCAAGCTTCTGGTCGCACTGTATAGTCCTACTTAAGACACTAGAATCAATGAGAGCCAGACGAAGTCAGGGGAGAGGATACTCACGTTCCCCCTCGTGGTGTGTAGGAAGACAAGAGAGCAGAGCGTCAGAGAGTAAACTGGTTTGCCTAGAATTGCACAGGTGAGTCCATCTTCTTTGTGGTGAAGCAGGAACAAAGACTAAAAACCAAATTCTAGCTGGGACTGCTGTAGGTAAGCTTCAAGGCAGCCCCACCCTTGCCTCCCAGGGGAAACCCCTCACCCGTGTAACCGGCACAGGGCGGAGATGCACCAGCACCTTCTGGGAAACCCAAGAGTTGATCTATAAAGTCAGCGTCCATCACTAACAGCTTAACACGCTCAACACCGTGGGAGGCTCCCTTCTGTAAGAACCGTCCTTCCGTGAGAAGCCAACGAGGGGATAGATGCCCGATGGGGGCGCTGGGAGGACCAGAAGAGGAAGGATTTGGTTGAGGACCATCTGGAGACATACAGATTGATCTCCAGAAGGAAAGAAGTGGAGAACGTCGTCCTATTTTGCTCGGACTTGTTTAGGTCCAGCAGATCTTTCGTGCAAACTCACTGTCCCAGCCAGACCCATCTCAAGGTCATCAGGAACATAGCTTCGACCTTCATCCCCAACGCGATCTCTCCTCTCCAGAGCTCTGCCTCTGCGGTGGAATGGCCCTGCGGTCAAAGCACTGTGCTGTCTCTGGCACATCATTGGACGTCTCTGACCCCCTGCTTCTGCACCTGTGCCAGCAGCAACAGTCACAGAAACCAGCTCCCAGGCTGACTGCGAAGACGAAGCAGGAAGGCTATCTAAAGTGCAGCCCTCGGGCCGGCTACCCCTACACACGCACGCACACGACCAATATCAGCAGGTGAGCGTTGCTGTTTCCAGGGCTGGGGAATGGTTAGTCCGCCTGGTAGCTCCCGGCTCATCTTCAAACCCTGCCCACATCCAACTTCTTCCCTGGCCACACGCTGCCCCACACCTGCTGTCCAACCAGCCCTGCTATCCAGCCAGCTTCTCAGTGTTCCTGACACAGACTGCTGTACTGCTTTCCCCTGGAAACTGTCCATGCTGTGTGTGTGCACTTGTGTGTGCATGTGTTGCACGTGTGTGTCTGCATGTGCACTTTTACACGTGTCTCAAGTGCATGCATGTGTGGGCATGCGTATGCACGTGCGTGTGTGCTTGTGTACGTGTGTGCGTGTGCGTGCATGTGTGTGTTCGTGTGGTGTGCACATGCACATGCATGTTTGCATGGATGTGTGCACGTGTGTGAGTATGTGCACTGACTGTTTACACGTGTGTGTGTGTGTGCGTGCACAGATGGATCACAGACCCCAGGAAGGCGTGCACCTTGGCTCACACTCCCGTCGTGCCCCTCACCTCACCCTTACACTCCCCGCAGGTACCCAGTGCGCACCGGGGGATGAGCCCACCGTCACTGCTCATTCTGACGCATGAATCCTCCCTCCACAGGGTCTGTCTTCCAGGTAAAGACCAGCATATTGCTGACACATGCACACCCCAGGCCAGGCTGCAGGGAAGACCTGGGCAAGGGCTCTGCGTAGCCAACTACAATGATTTACAAAATAGAGTCTGTGATTTCCATTTTTATAGGGAAAACCTAAATGTCAGGTTCCCCTTTAAAAGTCAAATCTCACCGTAGGGAGCCCCTCTCCCCTCCAGGCTGAAGTCTGAGGGCTTGATTAATGGCTCCATGAGCTGTGCCCACCCCTGTCCCTGCAGCCCCCTCACTCTGCCCCACGCACTCTGGCCTGATTTCCCTCACGGCTTCTGTGGGCACCTTGGGGCAGGGGGAGCTCCCCTGACACAGATGATTCTCAGCAGAGCGAAATATGCCTCCTTGCGAAACCCGCGTCCCACAGACAGCTTCTAGGTGCCCCTTGGACACATCCCATACCTCTTGGAAACAGTTACATTGAATCATTTCCCAATATTTTTAACTTTTCTTCTGAATGTGGATAGTTTGCCTAAAAGTCGGTCATTAGCCCGCTGTACATGCAAGTGGCTGCATCCTAAAATGGTACGTGGGCTTCAGAGTTCCTGGCAGGGTGACAGTGGCAATTTAGTGGGAACTCCCAGCATCCTGGGATCTCTGTGGTATTTCCAAAGGACGCTCCTGCCATAAAAGACATTACATGGCAATGCAATTCGCAATTTAAGACTTCAGGCAAAACAAGAAATTTGCCTGCAAGATCTATGCACCTTCTTCGGAATCGTGTTCTCTCAACTTCCAGAAGGAATGAGTGCGCAAGTCTCAGAAGCACATCACCAGGATGTTGATTCAGTTTTTCTTTACGTGTCGATGCTTTTTTTTTTTAAACCTAAGCAATGAAAACTACATGGCTGTTTCCTGTGACAACAAAGCCCCATTTTTCTGAGAGTGTGTGTTCCCATATACAAGACCAGGAAAAGGGAGAACATTTGGGAGCTTATTTTAAGGAAAGAAGCAACTGCACATAACAATTAGAACAATTATGTTCTGTTAGGGAACTAGATCATAAGCTAAAAAATCATGACCGTAATTGATAACGCTATTTCCAAACTCTCCAGTCTTCCAGGCTGCTTGTGAGACCAACAAAGGGAACGTTTGTGACGCATAATCATTAAACAGGCGCCCAATCATTACAGAGAAATATTTCTGAAAAATGGATGGAAAGGGGGTTAACACATTGCCTCTGGCAACAGTTTTCATTAGAGTCTATGTAGAAGAAAAGGTCTGTTATAACGTACCAAAAGCTTTCAGCATACAAAAGAGTGACAGGAATTTTTTCTTAGCTATTGATCTAAATACATAATAATTTTAAAAATTACTCTTGTAAATGTCATTCTGTTTTTTCTACAAAGGATATTCCTTTAAATGGTATACAACTCAAATGTCAGCTAATAAATATAAATAAGGCTTAATTGTTAGAGAATATGTGCATTTGCTTCACGTATAGATGATCACCTGATATTGCAGTAGATTATTTATGGTCATTGTCCACTGTCAGCAACAGAAAATAGGGTTGAATAATACAAATAAAATGATCCACAGATAACACCGCTTTCTAGGCTGAAGCCCATTTTTTGAAGCATTTTCAAGGTGTGTGTATTGGTTTGTTTTTCAGGGAAGAGTAAAAAGGAAAGTGCCCGTGCAACTTCATTATCTACCAAAGGAAAGAATTTCATTCTGTCCGTAGCTTTACTTCTTCCTCTCTAAATACGGTCCCTTCTCTTGGAGTTAAAAGACATTACAAACTAAAATGCAATGTCTTCAAAATTGTGGTGAGAAAAAAGCTGAAGTAATTTTTGTAAAATCATGTCCTAAACCAACACTTCATAAAACACGTGCAACTGTAATAATTTGGTGAAGAAATAGTTCTTCAAGAAGCTAGAATCATGCACTTGACTTCCTGGCCATCAGATTCGGGACGGGAAGCTTACTTAGGAAGAACTTGGAGGATCCAGAGAAAGGAGCCTTGAGCACGGACCCCATCACTCCCCTCGGAAACCCAGAGTCTGTCTTGGGTCCTGAGAGAAGGGGCCGGCAACGGGTGCAATCAGATTTGCTGGAGCAAGTGTTTCAGGAGCTGTCATTCAGTCTGTGGGATCAGGATCGCTAAGGGTGAGCCAGCCTCACATCTCCACCCACATACAGCGTGGAAACAGCTTTGTGGACACAGAGGCTTAGGGGAACCCATCAACGAAGCCACAGCTTTCCACACGAAAGACGCTCTGGATGGGTTCTTGTGTTCGAATCAACATCAGGTTGAACATGCAGTTCCCAATGGTGTTCATGGCCGTGGCGACCTTCCCCAGATAGGAGAAAAATCTTCTTGTTAAATATGTGCTTATTTTTAAGATAAATGCGCGCTCGCTTAGCAAAACCTGAAATAAATACATCTATGCCTATGTTGTGTGTGTGTTTCTTTGTTCACAACTATGAAAATAAATCTGTCTTATATCCCCACAACCCAGAAGTCACTAGTGTTATCTTTCTGGAGAGTTTCCCCTCCAGAAAGAGAACACTTTTGCCCCTGAATAAGACTCTTGCCCCTGAAACATTGTACCTTTTCCTAATAAGACTATATTAGAAACTTCACCCCATGCAGCTTGAAATTCTTCCAAATGACCACTGAGATTACATAATGTTCAATCACACAGATTCACTACTTTTCACTGTCCCACCTTTTGTCGGACAGATTTTCCACGTTTAACTGAAATGAATGATTCCTCCACGAACATTGTGGGACAAAATTCCTGTACTGAATTTGAAAATATGTCCTTTTATTGAATACTGTAAAATTCTTGAGTCAAACCATGCCCCGAATGCTGAAGAGAGGAAGCAGAAGGCACAGTGCCCATTGACCCAGAAGTAGCATGCCACCCACCTTCCCCAGCTCTGAGCACTTCCCTGGGAGACAGACCATTGTCTCCCAGAAGGACAGACATCACCAGTTGGTTGTTATTTTACAAAACATGGCCTTTGTGGGATTTCAGTGTTGATAATGTCCTATGCGTAGAGCCACGGGGGCGCGCAAAGCGAAACGCACCCACAGATGAGTGGGCGACTGGCACCGCTCGGGGAAGCCTCCTGTCCCTGTTCCCAACCATCCGCCTGGCGCCCACAAGCCCAGATCCCACAACCCACCAGCACCGGACACACCAACATACCGCCCGGGCTGTCCCGCGAGAAAGAAACACAGGCCATATTGCCGACATGCAGAAGGGTGCTGCTGCTTAGGGTTTCCATCGCTCCCAGGGATAAAAGAGTAGCTCGGTGATTCCAAGTGCCACATGGATGGGGATGCCGGGCGAGGGGCTCCCAGGAAGGACACTTTGTGGGCAGGAGGCAAGGGAGAGCCTGGCCGGGGCCTGAGAAACTGCTGTTCTGGTCTCTGCCACGCACAAAGCCGCTTCCCTCGGCTCCCCTGCATGGCTGGCCTGTTCCCCGGGCTGCTTGTGGGCACACACAGGGCCACACGCCAGCAGGCCGGCCCGCGTCAGCAGCACCTTCCGCTCAAATGCTTCCAAGCATCCTGATACGTGGTTTTAAGTCCCAGTTCTCCGAAGGGAGTGAGCAGTCCAGTCCTGCTTTCTTCGATGGCCCCGGGAAGGGTTCTGGACACAGGATCTGGCCACATGGCCACCACTCCCAGAGACGCCTGGGTGGGGACCGTGTACCCTCTGTGTGTTTACGGAAAGGGACCCAGAGTCCACAGATGTGGCCAGATAGCAGGTGTCAGTGGCGTTATGAGGCCATCACGTATAAACTGGAGTACGACGTGGGGATGACATGGCCTCGTACTCCAAGCACGGGAAGTTGCTCTTCCCGAACTGTACACAGTCAACCTCTGAATCTTAAGGTGATACTATAGTAATGCTCTAAAGGGACACTAAAAACTAGCAGGTATTTAAGTTAAATGTTAGTTAAAATTCCGGGAGTTTGGCCTCCTTAATAGTCTGGCTTCTAGACACCCTCTCTCTGAAATAGCCCCAACTGATTACTTCACCGATAAATGCTGTGAACAATTTCAAGTTTTTTCTAGCCCTCGTCTCGACTAGGAAGTCTGATACGCTGATAATAAGTAACAGGAATGGTTTTCCTAAACCTTTCCTACTTCTCTGGAGGATGTTTGGTACGAAGACTGTCGTCATGAAGAACAAAGCTGGCCTAAACTTTGAGGGAAATATTCGCATATATTAGCTACACTTTTGAGAAGAGAAGTGGAGTGTATCAGTAACTTACGTTCTCCTTAGGAAAATAGCTCTGAAGATTGTGAGGAAACAATCTTACAAGGGTGGGATTCATCTTTCAGGCTATAAATTGAATAGTTTTCCACCTAATCAGGAGCTAAAGAGAGGTTGGTAGACTCAGGGAAGCTCCTGAGACCTTGAACCAAATTGCAAAGCCTGGTAAATTTAAGAGACAAATCCCCTCATCATTAAGGTCCCATAATTCCTTCCATCGAAACTTTGCCCAATGTCACCAGATTTTTTAAAGTTTTAGTTCATAATGGATGGTAGGACCAGGGCTCTCCACTCAGGTCTCTAACTATTTAAACAGTGCTTTATAAAATATTTTATAGATTTTTATTTCTCAATAGTGTATAAATGGTTATCAGTGTCAGAAAAAAACTGGTTGAGCCTGATTAATGATTTTATCTAAAAGTCATCTGCATTGCCTCCCGACAGCCCGAGGGGCAAGCGTGCCCACCAAGTATTTTCCATACACACGCACATGGTATGAGGAGGCTTGGAAACACTCTCCATGGTCCCATATGTTATGTGGGGTGATATCACTTAACATGCATCACTTCCTATAAAATTCTGCCTGTCTTGTGTCTTGTCTGTAATTACTTATTGGTCAGGAAATCAGTGTCTGATGCAGGCCAGTCCATCAGGATAGTGTTGGTGGATCCCAAGAGAGGGCGCAGACATCTTTGTTCATGCTGTTTGTTTCTGAGTCCACAGAGAGGCCCCAACAGCATTTTGGTTCCCCCAGGTCAGAAGCATCTGGAGACAAGGCCATCCTCCAGCGACAGACCACCCCCCAGCAGCCGTGAGACAGTGGTGGGTTCCTGGATCGAGGCAGTCAGATCCACTTATCAAACAAACAAACGGAAAAAAAGAACACACGGGATGCCCTGTTTTCAAAATTCTTCCTGGGACTCCAGATTCCCTGTGTTCTTACTGGGGGAAAAAAAAAAAAACAAACAAACAAAATAAAAAAAAAAAAACAAGAAAGAGATCGTGGATTCAGTAGACACTCTACTAAACCAGACGCACTTGTTTCCATATTAACCACAGACTTGGTCTCATGGGCTCTTCACACAGTAACAGTCTGAAATTTTCTGCGTTTAATTGTTTTAAAAGGATCCAATTCAGGAAATCCAAAATAGGTCACTCACGTATCAGGTGTCAATATGTTGGGTAACCATTGACTGTATCAGGAAGGAATAGAAACTTAGGCTGCCCTGGTTTTTCTGACAACCACTGTAGGGACGACCACAAAATCTTGGATGCTCTCATCATGTCACTTAGAATACTTTTCCTCCAAGAGTGAGAGCTTGTTCCTGATGTGCCCGCGTGTGTGATGTTATTTCTCTCTGGCCAGACAGGGGCACGGCATGCACCTGCCTGGTGTTTTCCCTAGATGGTTCTTGGAAATGGTGAAGATGTTATGAGCCCTTCGAGGATTTAATAAACCTCCGGAGCCTGAGGATTGAACGCCCTTGACCATCCTCATTCTTGACAGGAGAAGTGGTGCCTTCGGTCATGGGCAGCCTGGCTCCTTTCTCTGCCTTGTCTTTCCGTCCCTCCTCTCACTCTTAGGAAACTTCTCCTGGGGTTACTTAGTTACAGGAGAGAGGTCAGCTCTAACAATCAAACACCACAAATGTCCACAGCGCGCTGGACAAAGGGAAGACTTACCATATTTCGGGCGATTATCCTTTGAAGACAAAATATTAATTTATGTAACGTTACAGGTTTGTTGTGACACTTGTCTGTGAGGCTGACTTTGTTGCCAAGGACAACAACGAGCATCCCTAGAACATGTTCTCTCCCAGGCCTTGTTCTTGGGGTTTTGCACGAATTGGTCCCTGGCCCCCAGACTCACCTGCAGAGCTGGGTAATGGGAGTTCCCCCATGCTACACTTGAAGAAACCAAGGTACATTTGATCTCCCCGATCTTTTGATTCATACGCAGGCCCAGGGCTTCTGAACATCAGTTGGGAGAAGCAGGTTGGATTTTCGGGAGGCTGGTGAACGTTCCACTCCCAGGCATCAAGTAAAGGATTCCCCTTCCATGGCAGACACCGGGTCTGGGGATGGCAGGTGGGATAGGGAACACAGAGATGCTCACAGACCCTGTGGAAACTGCTGCTTTGCATTTTTGGTCCCCTAAGGAGACTTGTACTGATGCTATCCTGGCACAAATACTATTCTGACATAATTTAGATGATGGGTCTCCTAGGATATTGGTGATCTCTTTCTCTCTCTCTCTTTTTAAATTTCCTCCCAATTTAACTGTATTGTCTCCTTTTAATTTTTCTTTCCTGCAGTTTACTGTTTGCTTTCTACTCTCTTTAACAGTCAGTGATTTAAAAACCAGGCCCAGGGGCTCCTGGGTGGCTCAGTGGGTTAAGCTTCTGCCTTCGGCTCAGGTCATGATCCCAGGGTCCTGGGATCGAGCCCCACATCGGGCTTTCTGCTCAGTGGGGAGCCTGCTTCCTCCTCTCTCTCTGCTTGTCTCTCTGCCTACTTGTGATCTCTATCTGTCAAATAAATAAATAAAATCTTAAAAAAAAAAAAATCCAGGCCCAAATTCAGTGTGTGAGTGCCCACACACCTCTCCAGCCCCCCCCTCCCTTCCTGCATGATCCCCCTACTCTGGCACAGCCCCCCACCCAAGAGAGGAGCCTTGCTCTCCTGTACTTCCATGTCGTTGACAGAATTTGCACTTGGAACAGTCACTGGTCTTCCTTGTCTGGATCCTGCCTTCGATTACCAACATCTTGATGGACGGTCTTCTCCTCTGCAGAGTCCTTCCTGACTGAGCAAGGTGGCCTTATTCTAGGACTGTAGCAAGAAGTGTTTGTCTCTATTTTGATGGTCCCCCCTGCCCCCGGACAGATGCTTCCTTGGAAACAAGGGCGTCCATTCACTTCAATTATCCCCAGCACAGAAGTAGAAAAACTCAGTAACTCAGTAAGTAGAAAAACTCTGTTGGCTTCAATGAAACACCAACTCAGAGAGAAGAAAGTCTCGTAATACTCAGAAATCTCTTAAATAGCAGATAAAATGCCATGTTCCCATGGTCAGAAAACCCAAGAATTATGGACAGAATTATCAGTCCCCCATCTAAAATCATAGTCCGAAATAATCCTGAATTGTCAGAACTAAAACAAGAAATCAGCATACACCCTCAAGGGGACCTCAGGAAAGATCCCGAAACAAGACCATTTCCTCATGCCTCCTGTTTAACACGAAGGTACTGATGAGTGAAAGCCGTGTTGTATGATGCGTGTGTGTTTGGATCCTGGCCAACCCTTCCTGTCTGAGACGTGAAGACAAAGTCTCTGGAGCAACACCCACACAAATTCCCAGTTGTGAACCCATCATAATTTAATATTAAAACATTATTTTCACGTTCATGTGTATTCTGCATATTACTATGTATTTCCATAAGGCTTCGGAGAAGGAAATCCAACATGAAAACTCCATGCTCTGCTCTGTTTCTGAAATAAATCGCCCACATCCATATGTATGTCTCCATCAGGAGCTCATTCTTAGGCTTCTCCGATTGCACAATACCCTCCAATTGACTTCACTTATCAGGAAAACAATGGAGAATTTGACAAGCATCCATTTCATTTCAAAAAATGTCGTAAGTGGCCAAATCCAAATCCCACTTTCTAAGGGACTAAATCACTAAGTATTTTAATGGCCAAGCATCCGTTCCTCTCCTGTATGGCAGTAGGGAAGCAAAATGCAAAGTCTCCATTGTGAAGACATTCCTTTGTGATTCCAGCAACATTTTATTTTAAAAGATGTGCTATTAAAAATCAAAGCCTCCTGTTCAGAGCTGTTCGGAGGTGATAGGAAGAGCCAAGAATGTCAGAGTAGATCTTCAAGTAACCTCTCCTATGGGGGATGGTGTGCGAGACACCCGATTTGAGTGTAGAGACATAAAAGGATTTGGCCATGTAAAGTGCACCTGATCTCAAAATTTTTGAGCTATTAATTCACAGATGACATCAGAGGGCAGCTGAATTAGTGCTTAGTGTTCCATTAAAAAAAAAATGAGTGACTTTATGGGAGAAGGGGTCTTACGGAGCTCAAAAACGTTTTCCACATCAGATCACAATTTCAGAAAATAGCAGTATAGTTTTCATGAGAAAGCATGCTCTATTCAATCGTTGGGGAAATCAGTTCACCCTTTCATTACAGCCAAACTTTTCAGAGACTTGAATACATAACTATGTATTATAAACCTACAAAACGGAGACATAATGCGTTGTTTTCCAGTTGTTACTGGTCAGCTAATGAAGGTGATGGGCAACCCATTCCAGCAATGTTTGGGGGTTCCATGAGGAAGAGGCTTAATTCTCAAAAACAGAAGAAATCAACTGTAGGAAATTTCACCATGATAGATTAGGAAATAATAAAAAAAATTAATGTTCTTCATGCCGCATTTTTGTAACTTTCCAGGACGTGACATTTTTGTAAGCCAAATCAATTTCTTTCCAGGTGGATAGGGAAGTTCTCGCAGCCCCAGATTGAAAACTGTCCTTATAAAATGTAGAAGTGCAGAAGTTAGAGACAGCCTGTATTTCATCCTTTGCTTCCTTTGTAGAAAGATATAAATCAAAGTAAGAAGAAGAAAGGGAGACAACTACCTACAGTCACACACTCTGCACAGAAATCCCCGACCTATGAGCACAGTCAGCAAACCGGTTAAGTGACATGAACTTACAGCCCAAAGGTGCTGTGTCTCTGTGTCTCTTGTCACCTTGTTTCCTTGTCAGAATGAATTAGGAAATAATGTAGAGAACTTGCTAAGTCTTTAAGGAATTTGCAACCTCTTGCTCCTAAGGGAAAATGAGGAATGTGGTATAAATATTCACAGCTGCTTCTGTGAGCAAGCTTTGGTCCAAGCCCAAGAACGATGTTCCCCCAACTACAGATTTTTCCACAGTAAGTCACTTTTATTGTACCAATTCAAGGCATTACAGCTATACACTGGTATTCTTTAATTCAGTCTGCTAGGACTGCTGTGAAGTTGTTAATCTTCACTTAACCTATTGGTGAAATGAGCAAAGTGTAAATTCAATTCAATTCAATTCAATTAATATTTATTGAGAACCCATAGGGTGCACAGCACCACACAAAGAACTGTAAGGTCAGGCAATGAATCAGACATGGGTTTTTTGACAAGCATTATATCCTTCATCTCTAGGGAACATTTACTCTGGCTTACAACAATGTGAACAATCAAAATTAGGGTCATGTCAGAAAGAACTCCACTGCTTAAAACCAGGATAGGTTGACCTGCAGCCCTTTACATGGAACGAGAACCAGGGCAGGGGAGCTCTCTCTGCCCAGCAGTGCTGGCCACGGGGAGGTACGGATCAGCAGAGGGCTGAGGACAGGAGTGAGAAGGATGTTCAGCAGGCTTCCCAACTGACCTGAAATCAGACAATTCCTTTGAACCTTGAATGTCTTTGGTCTTCAAAGGCACCTGCTAAGTACATGCAGTCAGAAGAGTCTGGGCAAACAGTCACTGCAGCCTCTCCCAATGTCTCCCATAAAATGAGAGAACTAAAATACCCAACCTCACATCCATGGACAACAGCTGCAACAAAACTAACTTCCACTCAAACCCTCATGTATGCACAGATGGGGAAAACCACTAAACCTGAATGGTTTAGTGGCTATGTAGGGAAAGAAGAGGAAAGACATGAGGCATCAGATGGAGCTCATAGTCCCCAAATTTCCAACCCTGGAAGCCTTGGAGAACCAATGTGAGAACCGGAACTGGAAATGGGAGCAGTTTTCAAACTCCTGTTGAAGCTGTGCCCATAATACCTGAGTAAGGTCTGAAGAGGCTAGAGAAGTCTGGGTCTAGGTGTCCTAAAAATTTGATATCCTGGTTTTGGTTCCAATGTAGTGAGAGCTTAGAAGTTATCATGATGGGGTGCCTGGTTGGCTTAGTTGGTAGAGCATGTGACTCTTGATCTCGGGGTTGTGAGTTCAAGCCCCACATTGGATATAGAGATTACTTATAAATAAAAATCTTAAAGGAAAAGAAGTTATCATAGTAGGGCATGGATTGCATGGAGCACTGGGTGTGGTACAAAAGCAATGAATACTGTTACACTGAAAAGGAATTAAAAAAAAAAGAAAAGCTGGACAAATTAAAAGTCAGAGACTTCTTATGGACTCATCAGAAATCTTGGGTCTCAGAAATCTAGATAGGCAGGTACATGAAGAGAGACCCAGCCTTTTTTAAGGCTG
Source organism: Pteronura brasiliensis (assembly GCA_004024605.1). Lineage (NCBI taxonomy): Eukaryota > Metazoa > Chordata > Mammalia > Carnivora > Mustelidae > Pteronura > Pteronura brasiliensis. The sequence continues at coordinate 59,724 of PJEN01005133.1, forward strand.
AATAATTCTACTATGAATAATTCCACTATGTCTGTTTGTGTGTGTATACACCACCTTTTCTTTGTCCATTCAGCTGTTGACAGACATGTGGGTTGTTTCCCATCTTAGTGGTTGTGAATAATGCTACAAGAAACACAGTAATGCAGATGTCTCTTGGAGATCCTGATTCCATTTCCTTTGGGTATACACCCAGAAGTGTGACTAGAGGGCGTTATGTTAACTGAAGTAAGGGAGACACAAAAGGCAAATATTGCATGATCTCACTCACGTGTAGCATCTAAAAAAGACAGACTCATGGAAGGGGAGAGTAAGATAGTGTTTGCCAAGGACAAGGGGCAGGAGTGGGGGGAGTATGGGGAACAGCAGAAGTTGGACAAAACGTACAAAGTTTCAGCCATAAAATCAGTAAGTTCTGGGGATCTGACATACTGCATGGTGACCATAGTTAATACTACTGAATTTCATACTTTAGATTTGCTAGGATGCATCTTAAGTGTTCTCACCACACACACCAAAGGTGACTGTGTGAAGTGAAGGTTGTATTAATTAGCTTGATTGTGGTGATCACTTCTCAGTGTAAATGCATACCAAAACACCAAGTCATAGGCCTTAAATACATAAAATTTTCACTTGCCAATTAGCATTCATATATAACAAAATGTTCAGATATGACACAGAGGTTGAATTTATTCTACAGGGAATTAGAAAAGGCAATGGAAGCAATGCTAGGAAAGCTCCAGGAAAGAGTTACAAGAAAATGCTACCAATGATTTCTCAAAATTAACCCATCAAAATCCCCTCCAGGAAAAAGGCTCACATTAAGAGAAAAAGAACTCACATTGAGTAGCACATCAACAGAGACCCTAGTCCAAAAACATCCAGATCAAAATTAGGACACAAAAAGAGAGCCCAAAGAGCATGCAATCAGGTTTTGAAATCGCATGAATACACAGAAAAGGAAACTCAAGAGTCATGAAATTAGAAAAGATGTCCTCACTCTTGAATCCTTCCAAAAGTTCAGGAAAAAATATTTCACATAAAATAAGCAACAGAAACGATTGAGCACCAATCTCATGCAACTTTCTTGAAAGAAGAAAGTAAGAACCTAATGAATGCCCTACGGTCAACAAAAGCACACCAGGAAGGCATGCCTCTGAAGCAAAATTTACAAAGACATTAAGAGAAGAGTATGGATCAAAAAAATATCATAAATCAGAATCAGAAAAATTCAGGAGTAAGAATCATAAGATCAGGAAAGAATTAGAAATAGAGGAGGAAATCATTTCAGAAATATTGACTAAAATGAAAGAAACAACAGCTAATGCTTCTGCAAGGCAAAGGAAACCATCAACAAAACAAAGAGGCAACCCACGGAATGGGAGAAGATATTCGCAAATGACAATACAGACAAAGGGCTGATATCCAAGATTTAACTCAACACACACAAAACAGATAATCTCATCAAAAAATGGGCAGAAGACATGAGCAGACACTTCTCCAAAGAAGACCTACAAATGGCTAACAGACACATGAACAAATGTTCATCATCACTAGCCATCAGGGAGATTTGAATCAAAACCACACTGAGATATCACCTTACACCAGTTAGAATGGCCAAAATTAGCAAGACAGGAAACAACATGTGTTGGAGGAGATGTGGAGAAAGGTGAACCCTCTTACACTGTTGGTGGGAATGCAAGTTGGTGCAGCCACTTTGGAGAACAGTGTGGAGATTCCTCAAGAAATTAAAAATAGAGCTTCCCTATGACCCTGCCATTGAACTACTGGGTATTTACCCCAAAGATACAGATGTAGTGAAAACAAGGGCCATCTGTACCCCAATGTTTATAGCAGCAATGGCCATGGTCACCAAACTGTGGAAAGAACCAAGATGCCCTTCAAGAGACGAATGGGTAAGGAAGATGTGGTCCATATATAATATGGAGTATTATGCCTCATTCAGAATGGGTGAATACCCAACTTTTGTATCAACATGGATGGGACTGGAGGAGATTATGCTGAGTGAAATAAGTCAAGCAGAGAGAGTCAATTATCATATAGTTTCACTTACTTGTGGAGCATAAGGAGTAACACGGAGGACATGGGGAGATGGAGAGGAGAAGGGAGTGGGAGAAACTGGAGGGGGAGACAAACCATGAGAGACTGTGGACTCTGAGAAACAAACGAGGGTTTTGGAGGGGAGGGGGGTGGGGGGTTGGGTGAGCCTGGTCATGGGTATTATGGAGGACACAGATTGCATGGAGCACTGGGTGTGGGCATAAGCAATGAATTCTGGAACACTGAAAAGAAATAACATAAAATAAAATGAATAAATGAATAAATAAATAAATAAATAAATACTATAACAGTTAATGTCTTCAGATAATGAGGAGGATAAAAACAAGCAGGAAAATTTAAAATAGAAAAGAATTAAATGAAGAGATAAAAGAAGTTCAAGAGCCACAGCCCATTTAACATAGAAGCAAAGATGACTTAATAGATCTATTAAAGGAATCCCCAAAGCAGAAACAAAATAAAATAAAGGAATAGTAGAAATACTAAAACCTTAATTTAATTGATCTTCCCTAAAACAATAAAAAATGAAGCCAAGTGTTGATGAGGCACACTAAAACCTGAGATGGTTGTCTCAGAATCAACACCGAAATATACTCTAGTAGAATGACTGAAACTTAAAACAAAATAAAACAAAACAAACAGTCCTTTGGAAATGTATGCAAGAAGACCAATAAACACAAAATGAAGAGAAAACCTGATTGTTACCAGACTTGTCACAGCATCATTTTAAACTACAGAAAAAGGAAGTCATTCTTTTTAACATATTCAGGAAAGAAAATGTAAACCAAAGAGTTTTATATCCAGCCAAACTATTCCCAAGATAAAGGTCATAGAACAACTCTTAGTAATAGGCAAGAACTCAAGGAATACTGTTCCCTGGAATTATACTTCCAAAGAACAAAACAGAAATAGGCTTCAAATAACCAAATGACCACCCTGGCAGTAGGGTAAGGACTAGAGGCCAGCAGTGACGCAGACCTACAAACCCCAGTGTTCCCAAGGGCTGCAAGAGCGGACGAGTCGCCTCTCATAGCTAGATGATGCTGAAACTGGAGAAGCTGAATTTGGGGAGCGCATATGTAACAGACATTTAACTACTTTAAGGAACATACTGTTGATGAAAAAAGAAAAGGGTCAGAAGGTGTTTGTGGACTTCACGAGTGAATTCAATTACATTGGCTGTTTCCCAGGTGACTTTTCTAGCATTCCACAAGGAGCTAATCCTACCCCTTCCTGTTGCCCCATCTTCATCCTGCCCATCTTCCTTAATCATACCCCCTTCTCTGCTCCTCAAAATCCACCAGTGTCCCCTTGCTGCCAAAAGAATCAAGCTTGTCATCCTGGCAGTGCCTTCAAGAATCTATGCTCTTGGCTCTCACCTGCTTTTCTACACATACGTCTGGGAGTTGCACCAATGTTTCCTTGTTTTGTCTTGTTTACAACCCTTCCTTCCTCCATCCTCACTTAAACCTATAAGGTCCTTCTGCCTAACTACAACTTACCTGAGTCTCATTCACGGCTCAGGGCCCAGTTCAACACCAGCCTCCTGATATGCTCCTTCCTTCCCCACCCACAACTGCATAATTTTTTGCTTATGCCTTCTTCCCTGAGTATGAATTCCCTGAGTGGGATCCCAGTGCTGTCCCTCACTAGGTCTTGGATATCTTGATTTTTCCCTTGCACACACCAGGCTTTTAGTTACTTTCTGTGTCATAATCATTCCCTAAAAATGGCAGAATCAAAATTGTGCTGGATCCTAATTTTTAGTTGTTCATAAGCCCTGATAAATTTTATGAAAGTTATAACACTTATGTTAGTAAAAGTAAAACACACACACACACACACACACACACACACACGGTACTTCCCATACAGTTACAAGATGGCACATTACACTTATCCTTAAATCTATGAGGTGTTTCCTTTTGCATAGATCCAGTTTCCCTCCAAGGAGCAGACATGTTGCCCCCGCCCATCTGGAGCAGACCCTATTCTATCTTCACAGACGCTGGTGCCTGCCTCGACAGCACTGGGGACGTAATCTCTCCTACTTTGCAGAGACACTGCCTGACACCCCCATGAGATGTTTCAGTGCTGGCTGAGGAGAAAACTTTTTGCACTAATTTCTCATCTCTACCCCTCTCTCCCACATCATCAATCACCCAATCACAGCTACCAAAAGGAGGATAGAAGAGATAGCAGCTGAAGTATGAGAATGCATTGGATTTCTCCAGATAGGTGGCATTTTTTTATACTTTCATTATTTTCCCATTTTATCTCATTTTTTAAAAAATCAATAATTTTATTTTAGCAACCCAGAAAAACCTAGTGTATATTGCTTGAACACAGGAGCAGTGTGGCATAATTCCTGGGCCTGGCATCAGAAAGATGGACTCCACTTTTGTGTTTCACACCTGCTGGAAGAGCTGAGTGGCACATGGAGGCTTCTGAGATGCAGCTTCTTCCTTTGTGAAAACCAACAGTCTATTCTATGTCAAGACTTTGGAGAATGAAATGAAGCTGTATAAGTGAATGTTTTATGTTAAGCATGACACAAAATGCAAATGCTGACATGAGAGCCCTTAATAGAGAAAGTAAACTGGGTATATCCATGTGCAGACCAGCAGGGTCAGCAAACACTCACGTGGACAGGTTGTGGAAGCTGATGAGACAGAAGAGGTCCATCTTAGGACATGCAATCCCCAATTTGTGCGAGGACATCAGCATCCATTCAGGGAGATTGCCTGAGCACCCATTATGTGCCTGGTATCATTGCTGGCTCTGGCTGCCATGGGAGTAATCCCATGAGGTCCTGCCATCAGCAGGCTCATGTTCTACCTGGAGTGGACAAGAAACAAGAGAGTACAGAGAGTTATCTCGATCATTTTGATATTGCAGGTGCTCTAAGGAAAATAGAGAGGTGTCTGCCCAGAGTGGAGGGGAAGTTTTTCCCTCTGGTGGGACAGCAGGAGAGGCTCTTCTGGGTGGCTCTGGAGGTTTGAAGCCACCAGGAGGGACAAGAGTTTCCAGAAGGAGCTCAGACAGAGTGAGTGACAAAGGCTTGCTGTGAGAGTGAGGCTCGTGGCAAGACCAGAGCCTGTAGCTCAAGCAAGAGGAGCCAAAGCTGATAATTCAGGGAGAGAAACAGGCCCCCATGAGGATTGTAGATTCTATACTATTGTGAGGATGGAGAACGTAGATCCCACGGAATGTTCTTCTTCCTCAGACAAGCAGAAAAAATTCCCAGAGAATGTAATTTTATTGCCAAGTTATTGTTCAATGAGCTAATTAATATACTTTATGTCATCTGAAGGAAAATTCCCCACTGAAGTCATTCTTCAATTACAAATTAAATATATACCTGTTTGATTATTCTTTAAATATATGCTTATTTGATTATTAAGTATATAACTTAAAATATAAATATATAAAATGTGTATGTAACCTTATGTATATATACATAATTGTATCATTTTAATTAATGTAATTTTTTAAAAAGATTTTTTATTATTTATTTATCTGAGAGAGGGGAAGAGAGAGTGGGGAGAGAAGCAGAGGGAGAGGGAGAAGCAGATTCCCCACTGAACAGGGAGCCCGATCCAGGACTTGATCCCAGGACCCTGAGATCATGACCTGAGCCGAAGGCAGATACTTAACCAACTGAGCTACCCAGCCACCCTAATTAATTTAATTTTTAATTAAAAACACCTTTGCTCATTGATAAGCACATGTATTTCAAGTGACCAAAAGGTCTAGAAATCACATCCATTATGCTATCCTTGCAGAGAGAAAAATGTGAGTGGCTGCTTCGAATGTTCCCCAGTTGATAGGTGAGTTGAGCAGTTACATCACCATGGAATGCTGTGGCCGATGAAAATGTGCTCATTTTGGTCCTTTTACTTCTCTCTGTCTTCTCTTCCACCTCATGCACCTGACAGATGATCCCAACCACAAAACCGTGTGTGGATGTGTGAGTGTGAACCAGGTCTTGTAAGGACCCCGGTCCTAAGGAGGAGGGCACCACCCTTCCAGCCTAACTCCGATGTAATGATCTCTCTCGACTTCAAACGCTGTCACGCTGCGGTGCTGGGGACGGATAATAACATGTGAATTTTGAGGAGATGCGGTTCAACCTGTAACATAGACGTATATATTTGGCAGCATTATTTAAAGGGGGAAAAGAAAGAAGAGAGAATGGTAAATACTGAATCCCGGGTGATCACCCCCATGGGGAGCCCCGGCATGAGGAGGCAGGTGGGAGCCACACCAGGGGCTGGTACCTTTCTAGTGTTTCCTTTGTGTGGAGTGTTCCAGGGGTTTATGACCGTGCTGTGTGACCACACACACACACACACACACACACACGTGCACACACACAGATGTACATATGCTTGTGTTTGTAACACACGTCATGGGATCTCTAAAGATATATTGCTTGAGGGACTGTCAAGTGTCCGAGCAGTCATTTTTAGGGGAACTTCAATCCGTGGAAGAGAGCTGCCCCTTTACTACTAATATGTAGGAAAGTCATTAAACACTCAGGTTCCTTTCAGCCGCCACCGTAGTCCCCTGTTTACTAAGAAATAGAATTACATTCCATAGGCAGGTGTCAAGCTTGTGAAAGGTAATTAAATTATTTCATGGTTTTAGCATCTTGAAACAATCCATTTTGATGGAAGAAAGGAAATGGGAGGGAGGGAGGAGGGATAAACAGGGCCAGATGACGGGCTTCTTGTGAGGCTAAGCAACTGTTCATGACACACACCTAATGCTGGGCAGACACCATCTCGCGAGAATTTGGGACGAATTTTGGTTTTCCATGAAATGATTGTTTCTAACAAGGGGAGCTGAGACCTTCCAGCTACATGTCTTCCCACCAAAGGTGAGAGTGTGGGCATCTGCTTCCATCCCTATCTGCAGCTTTGCTCCAGACTCTCCTCCTCTCTGTCTGTCTGTCTGTCTCTCTCTCTCTCTCTGCCTCCCTCCCCAAACAACCCCCACCCTGCCCTGCTCCAAGAAACAAGCCCAGCATTTCAATATCAGGTGCAAACAGTGCAATTTGGAGAATTTTTCACAGTTTTCCTGCAAACTTAATCTGTTGCTGTGTCTCCATGAAGGAACAGCATTCTGTGCCATTTTCTGAAATGTTACACTTTTAAAAACCTGGTTGTTTTCCAACTTATAGAGAAAAAAAGTAATGTAATTACTATAATTGTAGAGAAAAAAGTAATATAATTACTTGTTGATCTTTAAGTTTTGCTCCCATGATAGATATAGATATAGGTAATTTTCAATTTTTGGAAGCTGCTAACAGAAGTCAAAATTTAATTGTGAGATGTGATAGACACAAAACATCACCGGTCCATTGGGGTGACTAATCCTTCCCACTGAACATAAGGAGCTTGTGTCACTATTCTTATTCTACCAAGGGAAGTCTTGATTTTAACAATTATATCATTAGCTTGTAAAGTTCGGTGAGTTGGTCCTATTCTAGAGTCATCTTCTACTAGACATGCTTCCCTTATGCGATACTGTTATGTAACTTGATGGGTGGGTGCCTCCAGAGGAGAGCTCATAACTTGCCCTTTTTTTTTTAAGAATAGGGAAGGAATTTTTTGTTGTTGTTAAGACTTTATTTTTTAATTGTTTTTAAATACTGTATTTATTTATTTGAGAGAGAGAGCACGAGCAGGGGAAGCAGCAGTCTGAAGGAAAGGAAGAAGAAGACTCCCTGATGAGCAGGGAGCCCATGAGGGGATCGATCCAAGACCCTGAGATCATGACCTGAGCCAAAGGCAGACGTCCAACCGACTGAGCCACCCAGGCACCTTGAGGACTTTATTTTTAAAAGCAGTTTTAGGTTCATAAAAATGAGAGGAAGGTACAGATTGCCCATATTCCCCTGGACCCCACAGGTGCACAAACTTCCCCATTGTCAGCACCCACACTAGATGGTACATGTGTTATTGCCACCAGGCTACATCGACCCCGAGTCCAGGGTTTAGACCAGGGTTACACGTGGTGTCGTACGTTCTGTGGGTTTGGGCAGATACGCAATGACATGTGTCCCCCATGGTGGTGTCACACGGAGTGGCTTCACTGTCCTAAAAACTCCTGTCCTCCACCATCCATCCCTCCCTTCCCCAACCCTCTACAACCCCTTCTCTTCTTTCGTCTCCACAGTTGTGCCTTTTCCAGGATGTCATAGAGTGTGGACTTTCTAGATTGGCCTCTTCCACTTCCCAGTATGGATTCCAAGTTCCTCCAGGTCTCTTCATGGCTTGATGGCTCATTACTTTTTATCACTGAATAATATTCCATTGTCTGGATGGACCACAGTTGCTTCCAAGTTTTGACAATGATGAGTAAAGCTCCGGTTGCTTCCAAGTTTTGACAATGATGAGTAAAGCTCCGGTAAATATCCGTGTGCAGGTTTTTGTGTGGACATATGTTTTCAGCTCCTTTGGGTAAATACCAAGGAGTTCAGTTGCTGGGTGGTGTGGTAAACGGCACCTTGCTTCATCAGAACAAGAGAGGGCAAGACAGAGTGTGGAGTGTGACCAAAGAGTCAATCTCAAATGTCACGTCCAGTCACTATGACCTTTAACTACTCATTAGGATCAAATCAGTTAGTTCACCCCACACTCGAGGGGATGACATAGGGAGCAAATTCCAGAAAGCAGGATCATAGGAGCCATTTTTGAAGCAGCCTGAAATGATAAACAAAAGTAAACAAATAGGGGCGCCTGGGTGGCTCAGTGGGTTAAAGGCTCTGCCTTCGGCTCGGGTCGTGATCCCAGGATCCTGGGATCGAGCCCCGCATCGGGCTCTCTGCTCAGCAGGGAGCCTGCTTCCTCCTCTCTCTCTCTCTCTCTCTGCCTGCCTCTCAGCCTCCTTGTGATCTGTCTGTCAAATAAGTAAATAAAATATTTTTTAAAAAGTAAACAAATAAATTGCAAAAAATAATCAATCTTTGGAACTGTATGGTTGAATCGCTTACGATATCTTGTGATTTTCTTTTCATTATACATTATACTTGTTTTTTTTTTAATTAAATTTTAACAAGCATCAAGCATCCAAGCACTTGGAATTTTCTTGCTGATAACAAATAAGGAAGCAATCATTCTTATAGATAGATAACAGTTACAAATGTAATTTTTTTTTTTGTATATCCAGGTAATTGTTATTTCAGAGCCAAAAACAACTTCAAGTAATGTTGCTTTCCTTCCTTCAATCTAAAGTAAATTGTATCCTATTTATATCTGCAATTATCTCTGAGTGGCCAATTTCTTAAGCTTTTCACTTCATTTTAAGGCATTTGGAAGTTTTATAAACATGATTAACGGATTAAGATACTACTTTTCTTCTCTTTATTCAACCCCTAAAAGAAGAAAACAAAATTTTATTGCTCCATGAATCCACTACAATTGTTGCAAGTCCACATCCCAATTAAGTTTATTTTTAAAAATCAAAACTTGCTTCTTTACTTGAGGTTCATAAGTCATGATGATTTTTAAAAATGAAACAAACAAGTGATAATAGAACATCAAATAGTATTTCAGTGATTGCTTTAAGTGTATCAAGCAATGAAGTTATCATGTAAGTGCTTCCAAGTGGTCCAAAATAAGATGCTATGGAATGATAATGATGGAACTTTTAGTCCAAGTGCTGATTTTGAATGTATTGGATGAATTAATTGTGGAATATAAGCAAGCTTACCTCTTATTTGTCCGTGACACATTACATGGATAAAATGTATCCATTACCAAATTTCAAGAATTTGACTTTAGAAATAAAGCCTATTCCTATATTCTCAGTATACAAAAGGTACACTTTAATTCTTCAAGAAGAACTCTGGAAAAAGAAATAGGTGTTTTGCTGTCTGTGTATACCCTGCCTCTCTCTCTAAATGTAACCCAGGTTACTAAAAGAAATATTTCACAAAGCTACCAAACCAAACAAAAACGGACAAGGCAGCGAAAGGAAATAGATGAAAATCCAGAGTGGAGAATAGCAAATAGAACGTGGGACAAAGGAAACAGGAGAAATAAGAGGGAGAGAAAGGAGAGGAAACCAGAAGAAAGGAAAGAAACCGGGGAGGGTCGGTTCACAACGATCATGCTGCAGGTCGAAGGTGGAGAACCAAACGGTGACTTCTGAGAAAGTAGCTCCTCTGTAGAGACAGAGTCACTCGGCCTGGTTTAACAACGTGGCCAGGGAAGAATGTTCTCTTTACCGGATGGAAATGCAGCTGGAATGCCCTGGGTGTTGGAAGCTTTCTTTTTACCGGTCATTCTCTTGTTCTGAGGTTCTTCAGAGAGACGACATGCCCACCCAGGATCCAGCAACGGCACCTTTCCTTCCACCCCCCAGGCACGAAAAGCCCCCTGAAGCCAGATCTGTGTATTCGGTCCTGCAGAGCAGGACTGACAAGCCCCTTGCCACTGAGCAGACTTCATGGTGACAGGCCATGGGTGACAGCTCTGGGGCTGGGCTGCTGTGATGGGACTGTTGCCCTTGCCCCGGCAATCATCACAGATGAGTGCATTTTCTTAAAGGCTTGGGAGTCCTTCTGCCATGACAGCGATGAGGTTATCACAGCCAAGAAACAGAGTCAGAGACCAAAGCAGCAATCTGCGTTAGGATTGCTCTTAGTAGCACTGTTACTTTCCCTGCAGGATGCAAAGACTGGTACGGAAACTTGTTTTCCTAATTTAAAGAATTATACCATTAATTTCCTCATAAAAAATGAAGTCATAAAATACAAAATAAAAATCACTTGTTATTGTGCCACAAAAGGATAACTTAATCTTGACATTTTGCAGTCAAAGTCATTCGTTTTTATTCTTTGCTTAGATTGGATGGATGGTTTTACAAAACTAAAATTGTGTCAGTTTTATAAAGCTGATTCTCTCACTTAATGTATCACAAATATTGTAGAAAGTCAGGCCTCTTCAAAGAATTTTATCCTTTCTGATGATTTTATCATTTTTGAGAAATTTAGATTATACCTGCTATTTTGTTAGTAAGTGGCACTGCACAAAATGGCATTTCCTAGCCTCAAGTTTACAAGATTATGGACTGTAATATTACTGATTCCCAGATGCACCTTCAGCCGCTGTTTCTGTAACACAGGAGGAGAGAGAAATTTGGCTACAATAGATTAAACAAACATTCTATTTATTAACCTGTATTTAATCATCAGAGCCAAGCAAACAACTTTAATAAAAAAAATGGAGCTGAAGTTCAATATTTAAACTGTGCATAAAAATACAGCATTTCATCTAATCAAGTTGGCCGACAGTGAGCACACCACATTTCGTGTTTGCTCTTCAAATCTGGAACTCATTCCTTCTGTCACTCTAATTTCTGAACCCCATTTGGAAATGGTTTGCATTATATGCTCTCTCTGTGCTGTCTGTGTTTGCTCACCACACAGAATGTGTTTGAAGTCTCCGTGTTCCCCAATGTGACATTGTAACAATCAAAGGCATCCAACAGTTACAGTAGCACTGAAACATGGGCAGTGTTTCTTAAATGTAACATAAAAGTGCACACACATGGAAATAGGACTGATTCTTTCTCTGCTGAGTCAGGCTTTTAATAATTGAGATTTTTTTTAAAGGAAAATATATATTTTATATATTATATATGTCACATATATAATATATGTTATATTATATATATATTTCTACTAGGCTGATGGTACATCTAGACAATCATACTGGTAAGAGGTTATGTTGTCGCCTAAGTCCTCCTGACCAAAGCAAGGGTTTCCAGGTAGAGGAAATGTGTGGGGACAGAAACAATGGAGGTGAAAACAGCACGGCCCCACAGCAGTTTTCTGGACAAATAGCAAAACGGGCAGTGTGGCCCTCAGGACTTTTCTCTTTAGTTTTCCCATCACATTATTAGTAATTTGTGAGTAAATCCCATAAAACAAGACCCACCTGGAGAGTCTCTCACCTGAGCTCAGGACGGCCCCTGGCAAGGTACATGCAACAGACTTCCCTTGTTAGGGGGAACCTCCCACCAGCACTGTACTCTTTCCTCGAGGACGACGTGCAGCTTCTAATCCATCCCCGTCCAAAAACACTTAACTTGTGGCTGATGGGATGATTGATTCTCTTTACGTTTTTAAGTTTACTTTTCTTGGGGCACCTGGATGGCTCAGTCCGTTGAGTGGCCAACTCTTGATTTCGGCTCTGGTCATGACCTCAAGGTCATGAGATCGAGCCCCACATCAGGCTCCACAGTAAGTGAGGAGTCTGCCTGAGATTCTCTCTGTCCCTCTGCCCTTCTCCCTCTCTAAAATAAATAAATATAAATAAATAGATAGATAGATAGATAGATAGATAGATAACTTTTCTTCCCATTTTCCCATTGAACACACAGAGTGCTCCTGATTTGAACCTGGTGCTGCTCTAGGCTCTAGAACTCAGTGGTGACCAAACAGAAACCCCAAAACTCATACCCTCAGAGAGCTTTGATCTCAGCATGAAATAACAAAGGAGAAAACTCATGGTACGTAAGGAGGTGACCATTTCTACAAGCAAAACACTGCATGGGAGGAGATTCAGAGCCTCTCAGCCCACCTGCCAGGGAAAGCGAGCTGAGATGGATCTCTGGGGAGCAGAGTCTGAGGTCTGAAGAGAATCTGGAAAGAGCTTTTCAGCAGCGGCCATGCGAGCTCCAGGGTGGGATCCCTACTGGTGGACAGGCAGGGTGGACAGAAACTGGCCAGGAGCCCCATGAGGCCCCATTCCCGGTGACATAGGGATCCTGGGGGATCTGACACAGGAGCATTGTGTGGACAGAACTGCAATTCAGGTGAGACAGGAGTGGGTTTCTGATAAGAGCCAGAACATGCCATAGAGGAGGTAAGATGAGCCTGGGCTCTGGTGTCTGTTCAAGATATAGCCAGGAAGACCTCTCAGCAACTTCAGGGCAGTCGCACATGGCACTGCCCATATCAATGAAAGAAACAGGAAGACGGGTTTTCCTAACAACCAAGCAAAGGAAACCTGCAATCTGAGCATGGTAGGGAGGTCAGAAAGTCCATGCAGGAAATGTTGGGTTTGAAATGCCTACTCCTCATCCAAGTGAGGCTCCAAGCAGGTGTGGGAATGGATGATTCTAGAGACAGAGAGACAGTGGGCGAGATAGACCTGAGACAGAGCAGGGCATGTCTACTCATGGGGAACTGCAGGAAATTCAGGCAAGAGAGAGCATCCAAGAGCAAGGCTCCAGGCTGAAGCCTGCAAATCTATCATGTGGAGACGGGGAGGCACAGGGGCTGGGAGAGAGAACCCACAAGAGCCCTGTTCCCTGGAGTCTGGCAAGGGAAGGAGGGAGCACCCAATGGCTCAGATGCAAATAGTGCCCAACACACAGAGCCTGGGGACAGAGACTTAGCTGACGTGTGTGTAGATCTTGGGTGCATCACACTGGTCAGGGTGAGTGGGTAGTCAGAGCTCATCTAAAAGAACTCAGGTAACACAAGAAGAGGCAGTACTCCTTTAAACAATTATTTTTATTTATAACTGTGATTTTTAAAAAAAGCACCCAACATCAAACTTCTCATCATAACCACTTTGAAGTGTTGTGTTCCATAGTGGTAAAAATATTTGTGTTGTTGTGTAACAGATCTCCAGAAATTCTTCATCTTGCAAAACTAAAGCTCTATCCACATGAAGTCACGGCTCCCCGTTTCACCCTCCCTCAGGCCCTGTACCCAGTGCTCTGCTTGCTCTTTCTGTGAAAGATGGGCATGTCCTTACCATGCTTCTTATAAGAGGCAGGGGGTGGGGACAGCATTGGCATTTCCAGCCTGTTGTGTTCCCAGGTGTTGCTGCCACTGCTGGTCCAGTTGGACCTATGGTGGTGGCTCTCAATCTTGGTTGAACACTGAAGCTCTCAAGGTGCTTCTGCAAATGTTCTGAGGGCTAGAACCCACATCCTGGGGTCTGATTTAATGGTCTTGGGGCATGGTTTGAACACTGGCCGTTTTAGAAACTCCCAGGTATTTCTGGTTTGCAGCCAAGTTGAGAAACAGAAATCTTTACCAAAAAGAAAGCAGAGGGCCTGGGTGCAGAGCTTGGCAGGTGGGCAGCAGTGGGAGGTGCGGTCTTAGAGAAATTTTCCTGATTCCCTCAGTAATGCAAACAAAAAGGGAAGGCAGAAGATGGGAGAGGGAGGGAGGTGAGCTTTCCAAGGTGCTGAAAAGAGGTGAGAAAGTCTCTGAGGGTCCTGAGAGCAAGAGTAACCTGGAGAAATGTCTGCTGCAGGGTCTGTGGTTAGGACTCCAAGGCATTCAGTGAGTGTGTGTGCTTTTCTCATTCACCATGTGCTGTGCAAGGGCAGGCCTGCAGTCGGCAAGCTTCACTTGACTTCTGTTGTGAATTTGCAAGACGTCCTGTATTGTGCAGAATGGAAGAAGGGCAAGGCGACAGCTGTCATGATCAACCACAGAAAGGGAGGGATGTGGTAGAATCAGTAGTTTTAGTGCCCAAGGGTCAGAGAGTGGCTGGTGCCACGGTACCACTGGACAAGGTGGTGGTCAGAAATTCAGGAACCTGAGATGCTGGTGGGAGTGATCATCGGGCCTGGGCACCACTATGCTTGCAGCATCCAAGGAGGACCAGAGTCTGTGTTGGACACCCTGCTGGTGGAGGAGGAAATGTAGGAGATGGATGGCCATGGCCTGCAAGGGGCAGAGGGCACACAGGGCATTAGGGACTGGGGTGGGAGAGTCATGTGGGTTTAGATCATGGAGCTGGGGGTGATCTAGGGTCCAGTCCTCCAGACGATGACACAAACAGTGCCAAAAGGACATCAGGACCTGTCGTATTGATCTCACAAAGGATAGCGATGACCCGGGGGGCAGGGAGTGAGACGCGGGTGCTGGTGTCCCCGTGGCCCCTCTGTTAACAAAGGCCTAGGAGGATTTGTGCCAACCACTGTCTCTTGGCCCTTCCAGGAAAGAAGTCTTTCTCAATGGCCTTACTCCACATATACGACCTGCATGCATGTTGGGCAGAATTTAAAGAAGATACTGTGCTTGGGAAAAAAAAAAAAAAATACCCAATCCCCTGCCTCAAGATCCTTGCATCTACTTAAGTAAATAGGACAATTACACAAAAGCTTCTACACAAGAAAGTTATTACACATTCCTTAAAAGAGGTTAAAATACAGTATTATGAAGTTTAAAAATCACGAAGGCACAGTCATTAGCAAGAAGTCAGAAGCGCTCGTGAGAAAGGTGGCGTGGGAGCCCCAGCTTAAATGATGCTTTGGATTTGGAGGGACAGAGACAGGAAGGTGGAAGACAGAGAAGGAACAAATGTGTGGAGACCTGCTGTGACATTTGTCTAGGGTCACCACGCTGCTGGCTGTGCAATATGGTGTCTTCAGGGACGCCGACGGGGACATAATCTGTTCGCCATTCCTGGAGCATTAACTTGGTTTTTGTCATCACTGACCCATTTGTGTTCTCAAGATGACCTCCATACCGCGGGCGCCACCTCCACTGACCAGCTTGGGGCAAAGGAGGGAAGCAGGGATGGGATCATCCCAGAGATGTAACTTCTTGGTAAAGGAAGCAAAGAACATCACCATACTCCCTCACCAGGCTCCCCTCATTGGCCATGACTGTGTGCGGTGGACTGTCCTTGCTGCAAGGGGCTGTTCAGTTGGTCACGTGGCCTCAAAAGTGTAGAAAAGCCAAGAAAGGAGGGATGGGAAGGGGTGTGGTGTGAGTCAACCAGGGTGTCTGTCACAACCCAGCCTAAGTCTTGAGACCTGGAGTGTCAGTGGACGGGTGGAGAGACCATGGCAGCATGAGCACAGCTGTGTTTTGGAAACACGAGGCTGGCGACAGGTGTGGAGAGGTTGAGGCACTGATGGATGCGAGGCTGGAGACCAGCTGGGCTTGTCCTGTGGACCAAGTAAGACATGGTGGTGCTCAGGGTTAGGGGCTAGACAGGGAAGCAGGAGAAGTATCTGGATTCAGGATGGAAAACTGCTTATCCACCGCATGTTTTCCAGCTCTAGCTGAGCTCGGCTAGAAGGACTAAAACAGGAGGCTGGGGAAGCCCAGCATCTGCATTTCCCATGCTGCGGCAGGACCTGGTGAATCTCCCGCGCTGTGCCAGGACCTGGCGAATCTTCAGTAAAAATACTGCCCAGGGAATAAGGTTTGAACATATGTTAAGCGACGGACCTGGACATCAACCCTTTATAGCACATTCCCTCGGCCACAACACAGCACTGTCCTTTTCATTCTAAAAATCAGAAAGAGAAAGCTCAGGGAGACAGGTCAAGGGCAGGAGGCAACGATGCAGCCAGGTAAGGAACCCAGGCATCTGGGATGCTGGCCCGAGGACAGACCTGTAGCTCCAGAAGGTGTCCTTGGGGACACACGTGTGGACATGCCCACCAAGGATCTCTGAGGTGCAACAGAGGAGAACAGTAACCCCAGCTGCAGGACCAGGGCGGTGGTCAGCGGTCACAGGGCAGGTAGAAGCCCCGGGTCAGGAGTTGCAGTGACGATCGCTGCCCGGCTTCTTTCTCATAGATGAAAAGCTATAGGCTCGGTCTTCATCTTCAGGATGATCTCCCCAAACCCAGACTGCCCCATTGGAGAGAAACCTTCAGGCTCAGAGAACGAATGGCCTCAGGGGTCTTTCTCAGCATCCCCTAGTCACGCCTCCTGCGTGGTCCAGGCCACCCCATCCCGTACTCCTGACAGAGGGTTTTTTTTTTTTTCCCCATCCTTATGGGGGAAAATTCTCTCCCCTCTGAGCTGAGGGAGCACAGCATAAACAGGGTCACATCTGCATCTCTCCCTGTCCCTTCTCCATTGTCATTATTTGCCATCAGCTTCTTTCTCATGACGTTATGTTCTGGATGAAGAGACATTAAATGGGGTCCCCGATGCTCCCACGGCACATGGTAACCCCCAGGAAGGCACCCCCAACACAACGCCCTGTCCTGGACAGGACCCCTCGGCTCTCCCCACCCCTACCCTTGCTGGCCATCGCTGCTGCGAGGATGGTGCTTATAATTGCACAGTAAATCCTGTATGAACACTTGGAAGCTGTGTCTTCCTGGAAATTACATGGCAAATAATGACATTTGTAGGGAACAAATAATTCAACTATTGGTTACCATGTCAAATGCAATTTTAAGATCTGATGAGGCAAATCTTGTTTCAGAGATGGAAACAGAAGAGGTAAACCAGATAATTGCCAAGCGATTAAGCAGGAGGAGCCCAGCGTGCATGTTTAATGCTGACATGCAGATAGGCCTACAGGCGGCTGGGCTGGGGATTGAGCCGAGTGTCCCCACAGCGGGCATGCACCGGTGGCCCCGGAGGCGGGCAACCGCTCGCAGACGGCACAGCCGGGCCCCTGGGCTGATTTTGTGTCCATGCCTCTCTCTTCTCCCCAAGTATACGTCGTGTTTACCACGTCACTCTCTCTGCTTCTTAAAATCGCTGTGAATCTCCTTCCTACTACTCTGTGGTCCTACTATCCTTTCTCTCTGCTCCTTCTGGGGGGTCCTCCTGCTGAGAGCTCCTACCTTGTCATACATTCGAGAAAAGGGAATGCTTTCCTGCTGTTGTCCTGTCGTGAATGCCCTTTGGTACATGCCCACCCGTCATCTTTCCTAACAGGCCTCTTGTCTCCCCCGTTCCAGCCTGCCCTGGGGTGCAGTAGGGATGGCACAAGTACAAGCAGGCACCCTCCCCCAGGTCTTGGCCTCGGTCCCCATCATCCTGCTTGGGCAGCACATATCCCAAGACTGCTCTGACTGGGTCCTCACTCCAGGGAGCATGACGTCAAACACAGAGGCCTGGAAGAAACAAATGGTAAGGAGAACTAATGGGGAAATTGGATCCCTCAGGAGGGAGTGACGTTAATACACTGTCCAGAGAAGCCATGACTGTCCACTCACTGTAAAATACAGCTCCTGTCCTGGAAAATGGAACTACAGGGCCGTGGGACACAGAGGACAGCACACATACCTGATGGGTTGTGAGTGGAAGGTGAGATGGGGAGGAGTGTGGGTAGGGTGGAAGAGGGCCGGGGTCTCAAGGAAGGTGTCCTAGTGATGGGAGGTGATGGGGAGAGAAAGGAGGACGTTCCGAGGGTTTGTGAGACATGGGTCTTTACAGCCCATTACACGTGCTATTTCACTCTGCCATAATGGTGACCTTGAGGCAGGAGAAGGACAAGTTTCCCGGATGGGGGCATGGGGTGGCTAGCCAAGGCCCAAACAGTTTCCATGTTGGGGTTAACTTCATGCTGACCTGACTGCTCCACCGGGTATATGCATATTTCGTCAAACATCTCTCTGGGTGGGTCTACAAGGGCACTTACAGGTGACATCAACATTTGCCTTGGTGGATTTAGTGGAACAGATGTCCCCCACCCCCCGTCCCCCCACCCCGCCCCAGTGTGGGTGGGCCGCATCTAGTCAGTTGAAGGGATAAATAGACCAAAAGGCTGACAGTCCCTCCTGTCTGGCTGCATCTGAACTGGGATATTGGCTCTTTCCCTGCCCTTGATGTCAAGCTGCAATCCTCACTCCTCTTGGGCCTTGAGCTTGCTGGCCTTCCAGAGGGAGCCACACCACCGGCTCTCCTGAGCCAGAGCTCAGAGATGCCCCCTTCAGACCTTGACTTGTTGGCCTCCACCAGCACGTCAGCTGATTCCTGGTGAGAAACCTCTGTCTTTCCCTGTCTGATAGGCACGCAGAACGGTATTGCTAACTCTTGGTTCTGATCCACCGGGAGCCCTGACTGATACGATAGCTAGATCATGGTGGCCAAGTCCCTTCGTCTTTATTTGTCTCGGTCCAGAATACGGATTATATTACATTATTGTGATTTTTTTAAACGTAATTTTATTTATTTTGAAATTTGGGGGGGGGGGGCAGAGAGAGAGAGAATCCCAAGCAAACTCCCCGCTGAGCACAGAGCCCGGGCGAGGCTCAATCTCACTCCCCCAAAATCACGACCTGAGCCAAAACCAAGGGTTGGATTCTCAACCAGCTGGGCTCCCCAGGTGCCTCTATGATGCGCTATTGCATGGTACAGTGGTGCTGTCTCAGTATAGAATATGAATTACATGAATTATTCTGCATCACCTATCCGAAGCCGGAGCTCAGAGGAGAGAGTGTCATAACATGCGAAGGGCCGTGGTTCTATGAAACACAGACCCACCTCACTTTTCTGTGGTGTCCAGCTCTGTGTTTGGACAGAGGGGGAAGTCTAGACCCAGGACAGGCTGGCCGTGGGGTGTCCATCACGGAGTCCCTTCCAGACAACACTGCAGCATGATCCACTGTTGGGACACTGAGAAATGTGCTACCGTGGGAAGGCTGAGGATGGATGAATGATGGGCTGCCTGCTGACATGTGAGGGGGATGGCGTCTGAGAGCCACTAAGTGCTTTCTGAACCACCAGAGCGTGGCCTCAGAGCTGGGAAGGAGGTGTCCCTGATGGGTCGTTAGCAGCACCCTGGCTCTTTCCTGGACGATAATATTGACTTCCCCATTAGATAAACATGAATCTTTTAAACGGGGGTGAGCAGGCGGCAGCCGGCCCCCTCCCGCTCTGTGCAGGTAAAAGGCAATGGGACACAGTCCATAGACTGGGTTTTCCCTGTAATTACCTCTCCCGGTGAAGTGAGCTCAAGCAGCCAGCCGGGCAGCTCTGCAGTGAGGCGCTCGGGAGCAAACGAGGTCACTGCCTTTGCAGGATGAGTTTCTGATTTGAATATAACCCATTATTAGCAAATCAGAGCCATTAGAGGAATCTCTTTATGCCTTTCCCTTATTGAAAAAAAATCAAAATGGTAGAGAGGTGGGTCAGTTGTGAGAACATTAAAGTGAATCCTGGTAATGAGCTAAAGCAGTGTTGAGTCAGGCTTAAGGGCACACATGAAAAGAGCAGAGACCTTCGCCCTCGGAGCCTCTGTGGCCATGACTGTGGGAAAGAGAAGGAGATCAGGGCATGGCCGAGGGTTTCACCTACCTGTACTCTTCCCTGTTGAATCCTAGCCATTTTATCAAACCACATTTCACAGCTAATTTAAGTCAGCCAAAATAAATCAGAGGTAAAGAGCAATAGCTGGCCCAGTCTTCCCACGTGGACGTCTCTGAACCACACAAAACAGTCACAAACGCTAAGGTCAGGTCGTAGGGTGGTTCTCTACAGAGAAACATGGGCTTCAAATAGGGAGGTGCCTGTGCGTATTTAAAATGAGCAAATTGACAGGAACTTGGTTTATACACCATTTATCAAGATCTCCAAGTGTAAAATCAACTTCTCTATAATAAGCAATCTTTAAAGTGACAGTGGATCCCCAAAATGCTGATAGTAATAATAGCAAACATTGTCATGGGAGCGGATGACTGGATGTCAGGATACTTCCTAAAGACGAATTCCTAATTAAGTCCCTAACTGGTAATCAGCTACACCCACCTTATTCTCCCCCCTAGGCAGCCCTGGGGAGAACATGCCACGTGATCGTCCACCACAGCACAGGGCGCGTCGGGAGCCTCCCTGCACCATCCACAGTTTCCCTGCAACGCCCGGAGGTTAACAGGGGTGACCCGCCACCCGGGGGGGTCGCTCGCCCAACAGAGAAGAGATGGCATGGTAGAGAGATTTTCTTATTTGGACAATGCATTCCTCTGAATGCCCTTTGGAAGGGTCTTCACATACAATCATTTAATGCTGCCCTTTGCTATATTAATTAATTTAATCATGATCAAATGAAAAATTAATTTAAAATTGGCTGTGACTTGTCTGTGAGCATGTTCCCAAAAAGATTTTATGAATTTAGGAGAGTACTACATGTGCGTGTGTTCCACATATGTGTGCGTGCCCATGTGCATCCTACACATGGGTAGGTATGCGGTGCCACCCCCGTGCATGCTTCCATGTCACCACACTAGTCACGAGCACAGGGGGCTCACAGATGGCCTGAAGAGAAGGACATGGCAGAGGAAGGGCAGGTTGGCGCTCTGCCTCAGCTGGGACGTTCATCTTCTCCTGCCCATGGACACCTTCGCCCCAGTCCTCGGGTCCTCTGACAGGGACTGAGATTTCCACCACAGGCCCCCCAGTCCTCGGGGCTTTGGGTTTGGACCAGAACCACAGGAACGACTTCCCAGAACTTCCCACTTGCAGACAGCAAATGGAGGGACTTCTTGGCCTCCATGATGGCAGGAGCCGCCCCTCGTAAAGATCTCTTTCCACCCATGTCTCTGAATGTCCTGTTGGTTCTGTTTCCCCAGAGAACCCCAGCTGGTACAGATTTTGTTCATATATATATATATATATATATATATATATATATATATATATATAATTTTATATATATATATAAAATTATAATATATTATATTGTATTATAAATAAAAGATATATAAATAGATATATATATATTTGAATACATGAGATTTGCAGAGGATAATGCTGACTTTCCCTCCAAAAGGAAAGACAGAAAACAGTGTCATGCTGGCTATGAAATATAAGGTGGAGAATCTGTGAAGGAAATGGGAGGAAACACCCAGCAGGCAGCTATGCAGGCGGCAGGTCCAACATGACGAGGAGCGTCAGAAGCACTATCGTGCCGAATGGCGTAGCTGGTGGGGGACCGTGTGGGTGAGGCAGCCCATGAGTCGCGACACGGGGCATCCAGGGGAAACAGGGGTGCACTCCCAGGCGGGGGGAGGTGGGGAGGCAGCCTGTGCGCTCAGGAGGCAGAGGCTGGGTTGTGAGCTCAGAGGGCAGCATCTAGAAAGCGACAGTGGTCTAGGAAATCTGGGTCGCGGCAACCTGAACAGCAGCTCGTGTGGTGGGCAGACTGACGGCCTCCCCTGGTGCCCCCGGCTGAACCCCCAGAAACTGGGAGGACGTTGGGGAACATGATGATGAGGAAGGAACATGCGGACTAAGGCTGATGCACTGAATTGAATATGAACATGCCGGGTTACCCATGAGGGCCAGGGTCGCCGCAAGGGTCCTGAAAGCTGGGTGAGGGCAGAGGAGGAAGCACGAGCTCTGCACCTGAGGCTGCTGGTGCTGCAGGCGGGGAAGCGGCCACGAGCCTCTCCAAGCTGAGAGGACCAGAAACAGACTCTCTCAAGGGAGTCCAGAAGG
The DNA here is from genome assembly GCA_004024605.1 of Pteronura brasiliensis. Taxonomy (NCBI): domain Eukaryota; kingdom Metazoa; phylum Chordata; class Mammalia; order Carnivora; family Mustelidae; genus Pteronura; species Pteronura brasiliensis. The sequence continues at coordinate 81,976 of PJEN01005133.1, forward strand.
AGCCTGCCCTTGAATCTAATCCAGTGAGACCCGTGTTGGATTTCTGACCCCCAGAACAGTAAGATAATAACAGTCACCTGTTTTAAGCCACTAAGTCTGTGGTCATTGGCTACAATGGTTACATTGTAAATACAATTGGTTAAAAAAAATACAATTGGCTACAGCAAACCAAATACAGTTCACTTAGCAATGAGTTTCCAGAAAAGCACTCCCAGGGGGTCTAGAAATCAACATGTGGACCCCTCTGTGCCCACAGGTCTGATGGGAAAGAGCTTGGGTACTTTAAAGCCTGTGGAACAAAATTTCCTGATGAACTGCTTACAATTTCAAATGTTGATGAGGTGTCTTTGGTGTCAAATTCTCTATGGGACCATCCCCACCATCACAGTGAACTATTGTCACCTTGACAGTGAAGCCACCAGACCATGGGAAGTCACTCAGACTGACACTATCACTCCTCCACACAGGGACACTGAATGGGTTTTTGGCCAAAGTGGAGCAGACCCCCTGCCCCAAGGAAATGTGAATCTTGTCCCTCTCCCCACAGCACCCGTCCTTTTCTGTGCCATGGTCCCTGTGGGGAAACTCGCAGCACACACAGTGAGGGAGCGTGAAGCTGTCAGATCACAGCCTCTGAGTAACCCTGGGCTCCCCTCCCCCCCTTCCCTAATTCAGTCCCGTCTCCTCACTTCCTCCCTACATCCTCATCCTCTGCCTCTCTTTCCTCTCTGTCCTGCCCTAGTGTAAGAATTCTAGAACAGTTTGTGGGACACCTTGATGGCCACAGCCAATCTTTGTATGTGAAACATTTGTGCTTTTTAAAATTCAGCACGCAACAGCTAGCATCTTCGAAAGAAAGCCTCACTTGACCAATATTGCTCAAAGTACTTAAAAGTACTTAATAATATTATATCAAGACCTGTCTTGGCTCTCTTCAGCTCAGGGAGGTGTAAACATCCTGACAAGCAGAGTAAAGCAAGAAAAAGCGATGGGGGTAACAGAGCCTTCGGGGCACCCAGACACTTAGGACCTGCAGGAACCGTTTGCAGGGGCGAGGGACAGTTGGCCAGCAGTGCCGCCGTCCACATGCCTGCTCACGGACCGCATGCCTCTGTCCCCAAAACAGTGAGTTTGGGCATCTCGTACTGGCACGAGAGTTACCGTGTACAGACCAGCCTGCAGGGGAGCCGAGAGCAGTGTGCTGGGGAGGGAGGGCGCCAGTCCCCTGCCCCGAAGGAGCTCACCAGGCCGATCTACAGTTAGTAGTAAGTCAGCACAAGAAAGGGAGAAGAATGTAAACGGATTTGAAGAACTGCACAGGACAGGAACAGACTGACGTTATATCTGCCCCGAAGTGCCAGCTAAACTTTGCAGATGAAAAGTTCAGTGTGCATAGAGACGTATCTCCCGGGACGTCAGAGGAGGCTGAAAGGGGCATGCGAGTCACCCTCTTTCATGAAGCGAAGGTGGTGATTTTGGAACATTGGTCCCGGCAGATCGGAGGTCACCTGGCGTGACAGGGTGGGGTGTCGCGGTCCCGCTGGAGCTGTGGTCACACCATCTGTAGGACCAACCATGAGGAGGCTTGACTATGACCGTCACTAGTATTTTGGAACCTGATAGTCAAAGAAAAGGAGTCTGCTGGTTTATTTTCTTCTCGTGGCTCACTTCTCACCCTGTAAGACACATGATCTCTGAATGTGTTTTTCTATCTGCTGAGACTCCAAACCATGCACAGGGCTCAGCATTGACAAACTGGGCTTGGGCCATGCTCCACGTGCCCTGACATGCAGTGGCAGTGACATGGAGGGGGACTGGGGATGGCATGACTGTGACTTGCTATCTACTCCAGTGTCTTAATTTCCTTTAATAATCTCTCATGGATCTGCCATCCATGAACTTGTTTTTATTAGAGTCTATTTTATTGTTATTTTAATCAGAACAGCACATTTGTGTTGCTAAAACTCCATGATGTCAAAAGACTAGAGACTAGCAACACCACCCACCCCGTTCTTGCCTTCCTTCTTGAGCACTCAAAATTCACACAGCTCACTGCCCTGTGGCTAATTGGAGCCATGCCGCAGTTTCTGGTCTAAGGAGGTAAAGCCCTGTGCCTCTCCAGCTCTTTCTTCCTTCCCCGTCGAGGTGGCATGACACCATATTGAATTGGTGGACATGCGCTTCCCCAGAGAAGTGTCGTACGGGCAGAGGAATCCGAATGAGAAGTAAATTCAACTGTGCTGAATTGCTGAGATTTCAGGGTTCAGCTGTTAGTCCTCCTTCACTTCCACAGGGCGTATCACTGCCAGCACCAGCCCTCTACTCCCTCCCCCGCCACCCACGCTGCAGATACTGTCACGGGGAAAGACTACTTTTATCGCGATTCCCTCTGTATTTACCTCAATTGTTTTGACCAAGAAGCTCTATTTCCTCTGCAGTCGTGCCCTGCCCCTCTGGTCTCCTCCTGGGAATGGCTCATGCGACCGTCTTCAGTGAGAGCAACCTTTCCGAGTTATTCTTGGATTAATAGCTATTATTTCTGAAAGACAGACTGCAGTCTTTTCTTCTTCACTAAGAAAAAGTGAATAGAAAGAAAATTGGTAAGTCTTTGCAACATTGAAATACCATCTCCATCTCTCATGCTTCAGTGGGAATTAGGTGGGTAAAAACAACTTTTAGTGCTGGGTCGCTCAGTTATACCATGGAGAATTAATTGTGAGCTCTCCAGTTCCGTGGTGTTTCCTATTTCTCCAACACTACGCTCTCCCTAGAAGGATATTCAACTCAACGTTGGCATTCTCAAAGTGTACAATTATTGGCAATCACCGGGTTTCTTTTTCTTTCCCCACATGGAGCCCCCACGAGCCCTTTCAGGCTGGAAACTCGGGTTCTGGATTCTCAGATCTTACCCCACACTTCATAATCTCCTCTCTATCCCTATTCTTGGTTCCTTTTGCTGGAATCACCATCAGTCAAGTCTCAGACCATGTGCTCTCCCCCTTGTTTTCACAAAGTTTCTGCTCTTTCTGTTTTTCCTGTGTCATGTGAGAAATGCACAGTCTAGATCTTCCGACTTTTATATTGATTTTATTTTCCCTATCACAGTTTAAATTTCCAAGACATGTTTCTTATGTTCTGACCTTGCCTTCATTTTACAGCATCTTGTTCAACTCATTTCTCTAAACATAAAAATCAGAGTTCTCTTCTCTATTTTCTCTGTTTCCTGTGGTGTTTCTTTCCCAGTTTCACTTAATCTTAGTCTTTCATGTTCGCAAACTCTCTTTTCCTGTCTGTCAGCTCGCTATCAAGGGTTAACTAAAGTTCTGAGTATGTGGATGCCGGTTGCTGATCTCTGGGCTTTCCAGTGGGGCTGATGCATGTGAGCGGACTCAGTAGCTCCTGGAGTTTCCCCGAAGCTCCCGATTCCAGTCCAGAGACAAATCTCTGCACTCTCCTGCTCTAGGAATATCCGCTTGGCCACTAAGGTCCAGAGTTGGCATGGGGAGGGGGCTGGAGGTCCCAGCACACATCACGCAGGCGCCATCTGCAGTGACTCAGTACACACCTCCCCGGACGACAGGGCATGTGTTGGTGAAGTGCTTCTGTTCGCTCTGAGACTCCTCCCCTGCAGTTTGCGGGTGCAGGGACCTCCCCTCCGTCAGCGTCCCGCTGAATCGCACAGCTCACATTGTCTGTCCTCGTGCAAAATTTGAGCTTTGCTTGGCCTTTACCATCACCTTCACAGGCGCCCAGGGAAGAAGGGGAGATGCGATCGCATGTGGAAATGATGAGTTCCAAAAGGCTGTTACTCACGTTGGAAAACAGGACTACCATTTGGCAGGGGGGTGGGGAGGGTAGGGGGAGGCATTAAATTCACACCTTGCACAACTTAATAAGGTGACTCAAACGTTAGCAACCCCAGACTGAATGAGCTAGTCATAAAAATTCAGACCACATTATTGTCTATTTTCCTAGAAATACAGCAAGAAGCTAGGAAAGTCTTAAATACCAGCCGATTTAGCTTATTTATTTCATAAGAGAAAAAATGAGAGTCTGAGACGTTAAATGCCAACTTCAATCAAACGGCTGTTTACTCCGCGGCCTTCAGCCTTGAAGACATCGGTCTTGCACCGAGAAACCAGGTGCTGTCACTCACATCTTTGATTACTGGGAGCTTCAATCATACTTTTCCAAGACTTCTCTTAAAAAAAATCTAAGCCAGGGCACCTGGGTGGCTCAGTGGGTTAAAGCCTCTGCCTTCGACTCAGGTCATGATCTCAGGGTCCTGGGATCGAGCCCCGCATCAGGTTCTCTGCTCAGCAGGAAGCCTGCTTCCTCCTCCCTCTCTGCCTGCCTCTCTGCCTGCTTGTGATCTCTGTCTGTCAAATAAATAAATAAAATATTTAAAAAAAAGAAAATCTAAGCCCACTACCCAGGTGGCAATGATTAGGGTAAGGGAGATAGTTTTCAATTTTCAAATAAAAATGACAATGATATTGTAAGATAAGATAAGATAAGATATCTCAACTCACTTTTTTTTTTTTTAATCTGAAAGACCAGTACTTTGAAGGATAGTCGTAAGTTACATAAAACACAGCAGCTCCCTGAAAGTCGTGAGAGGTGTGACGATGAGATAAAGCATGTGGAGGCCTCGTAGCTCTTCCTGAATCGGTAATTAAGCGTGGATTGGGGCCTTTTAAAGAACTCACAGCCTCACCGCAAGCACGCTCCCCTGCGCGTCTCTGTCTCTGGCTAACTGGCTCTTCAGCCAGCATTAGCACATAGTGGAGGAAAACACTGACCCGCGATGAAAAAGTTCACTTTCACAACCCAAACTGCAGGAAAATGGTCAGCCTCGTTCCAGCGCCATTTCAGACTTCAAGGGAGCGGTTTCAAGGTGGAGGGCTGGCTCCTACGTTAAAGACGTGAAATGAAGACGAAAATGTGGATGGCGGAAGCGCTCGTCAGTAGAGTGCGGCGACCCTGGGTTCCTGTGGAGACCGGGTCCTCAGGTCCTCGGGATCACCCCAAATCCCCATCCAGCCTGTGCCCAATGGCAAACTGCGATCCGTCTCCTCCGTGGGCTTCCCTCAGCTCACCCTCCCTGAAGGGTCGTTGCCATGCAGCATTTGGTCATCGACCCTCCCCTCGTTACAGCGACCACCCCCAAAGTGAGGCTGGGACAGGGCACATTGTCAGCATCTGTCGGCGGTGCCCAGCTGGGGCTAACCAGACAGGGACAAATGGGGGGGTCTCTGTAGAGATACTGTGAAAGACAAACCAAGATAAATAAAATCGGGGAGTGAACAATAAGGTAGACGATGAGTCCCGGAGGAAAAGCAAACCAACCTAATAATGTAGGTCCGTTGTCTCAAATAGGGTAGAGAGGCCGTGAGCATGGGTGGGGCTGGCTCTAAAGGCAAAATCAGTACGTGAGTAACCACATCGACACGGGACCCAGGGCACGCCGGTCACCTGCCCACCCGTGGCTGTGCTGGGTGCACGGGGGGTCCGAGGGCTGTCCGGAAGATGGGACGACGGAGGGAAGGGTCCAGAGCTCGCAGAGAGTGCTGCATGACTGACGAGGGCTGACACCATCATTCCGGAACCATTTTCATTTTGATTCACTCTAAGAAATCCAAGTGGGTTCTCGTACAGAGGAGACCCTGGAAGCAGCAGCTCATGTGGGGTGGTGTGGAACCAGGTCTCCTCACTGTAAAATGAGAGGGTTGCGAACACGTTGCAGAAAAATCGCTTTACTAATTACAGACAGACATTTCTGGGTATGGTCTTCACTTCGAGAAGGAAAACAGGATGAGAAAGAAAAACCAGGGGGAAGGCTAGCGTTGAAAAGCTCTGTGCCCCTGTCATCTGACTATGAATTTAATTTGGAGATCATGTCATAAAAGGAGGTCACCTTGCCCCACTCGGAGGAAGTGGAGGGACCGCATCACGCATTATCTCTTCTCAGCCTGCCAGCGAGAAGGGACTTACCGCAGGTGGGAACCCAATTACCAGCCACCGTTGCACGCACGCGGGCCGTGCTCACCCGTCTGTCAAGAGCTGGAGAGGATTTATTAGCCAAAGTGCTGAGCGGAAGTTAACTCAACTGTCAAAAATGACCAATTTTCAGGCCTGAACTTAGTTCAGAGCAATTTCCACTCTCTATTTCTACATATCAAATATATATGAAGTAGAATGTCGCAGGAAATGTTCACCCTCTCATCACTCATCAGAAAGCACGTAGGCTTGCGTCTGAAGTGGAGGAGGCGATACCAGATTACGGGGATGAGAGAGAGCGCAGAATCTACGTGTCCGGCGCGCTGGGCCCCGCGCAACCGCCCCGGGGATGGTTGCGGGCGTCTGCGCATGACAGCGGAGGGAGAGGCACGTGTTCTGGCGGCCCGCGTGGGGTCCGTGGAGATATGGCAGCTGGCCCTTGCCGTGACTCACTGAGCCCCAGGGGAGACCCACCGTCACCCAGCCCTGGCTATTTGCCACAAAACATTTAAAGTGCTTCGCTAAAGAAATCATAAAACTGAGAGGGAGGAAAGAGGTGGGCACAGGGAGGGAAAGGAGACTTGTGTGTACGTGTCTTGCTTTATAATTTTAAGGATGGAAATGTGTAAAAATATTGCATAATTTTTTTTTAAATCGAATGAAATCAAATTGGGGGAAAACACACCTAAGCGATATCTTTTAAAAGGAAACAAATTAAAGCCAAATGAGCTAATGTATTCCAAGCAAGGGGCTTGGCCACAAGAAAAGCTTCCCTTCCATCGCCGCCGAAACCCAGCATTTTGACGGCTTGTCCCCCGTGTGAGAAACACACAAAGACGTCATGGAGTGCGTTCAGGACCCAGTTAGTGGAGTTGTTCCGAGACTGTTCAGAATGCCCTTTGCAAACTCTTAGGGACAAAAATGAGTGATTCTGTTCATGCCTTTAGGAGGAAAGATTTCCGTGTTCAAAGGGAATAAAGGTTACAACGGGAGGAAGTCACAGAAAATAGGTAAAAACCTCTCCATGTTCGGTTTGCACTGGTTGCATCTCCAGGAGCTCATGATGGATCTTCTCTGTCTCAAGACTCCTCGTTCCCAGCGTCCCTGCTGCCTCCATGGTGGAGGACGAACACAGGCTCTCCTCCACCCCGTGGTGAAGGGACCAGAGCACCCTGGAGAAGTGGGTGATGGCAGGTCTGAGACGAGCTGTGGCACTTTGTCACGTGGAAAGCAAGAGCTTGGAGGGAAGGACAAACAGGCTGTCATCTCACTTACATGTGCATCCGATAGGTTCTCACTCGCAGATACGGACAGCAGCTGAAGGGACGGGGCGGGTGTCAGAGGTGGGGGCGGGGTGGGATACTTGGTGAAGTGGGGGTCAGAGGCACGAACCTCCAGGTTTAAGGCAAGTGAGTCCTGCGTTGTCACTAACCACACGGTGACCACACAGTCACCCGCACGGTGACTGTGGTTAGTAACACTGCACAGGAATTTGGAACTTGCTAAGAGAATAGGTCTTAAGAATTCTCATGGCAATAAAAAAACCAACCGCATAACTATGAGAGGTGGTAGATGTTAACTAGATTCTGATGACCGTCCACAGGGTGTGCACGTGTCCAGACCTAGAGTTACAGGCTTTAAATGGATATAATTGTATCCATGACTCATGTCTCAATAAAACAGGGGGCGGGGAGAAAGAACTTGATCAGAGATCACAGAGGCCCCGTCAAAAGGGCAGGAATCAGCTGGGAGGGGTCCCGGCTGGACAGGAGAAGTTCATGCATCAGGAACACAGGGACTGCAGCGATGAGACACTCCTGACAGAGTCAACTCCATGAGTTCATAATCCCACAAACACAGATCCTAACCACAAACGGGACAATACAGGAGAGAATGGAGCCCTCGTCTCCCACTCCTCCGCGAACGGACTGCAGGCCACCTTCTCGCACCAGAAAGTGCTGGCCTTGAACGCGGCTCTCGCCCCCAGGGTGGCAGGGGGATTGGAGATCCTAGGCCGCAGCCGCTGCTCTCCGAAATCCTGCACTGCATCCTAGGACCCAGAGCAGCCGCCCACTCCTGGGTGATACGGTCCGCAGCCGGCTCCGGCTCTGCGCACTGAGCTTCCCGGGGGCTGGACACTTCCCAGCATTCGGCCAGTGTTGCTCTATACGCCCAGGCTCCCCCCGCCTTTCATTCATAGGCATGTCCCCTAGTTAAGGCCTTGCAGGTCCAACTGAACCTTCTCCTCGTGAAAGATCGCAGCTAATAAAGGCGGAAGGAAGGAGCCATCTAGGAAATCCGTTTTTTAAACCCTTGCTGCGATCATGACTATGGCAGTGTTTATCAACACAGACTAACTGTTGCGAGGCCAGAGCTCAGCATACAGCGTGACACTCGCTGATGTCAGCGTCACTGGATGTCTGTGACAAGCAAGCCGTGCGAAAGCCGTACAGGGCATGCCCTGCGAGATGTGGGGGGAAAAGCAGTTCGCACTCCAGGCCTTGGGACGGGTGATAGGGAGCACAGATCCAAACGGTCAGTGCCAAGGATTTGCAAACAGCGAGCTCCCGTTGTAGTCCCGCAGCAGACGAGGGTCTGTAAGATCAGGGGATTTTGCTGTGATAGAGACAGAAATCGACTTGCTATACATTTCGACCCAGAAGGGCACTCGATGTGGGACCATGTCTGGAGGCAGCGTTGTCGACGTCCTTCACGTCCTCTCAGCAGAGCACTGGGTGAGCTCCCCTTTCCCTCCTTTTAATAAAGGCAGTAAGCGGAAACCTGACACACCGGCCAAGAACAGTAAATATGGTGCTGATGGCCAAGGGACAGCACAGGCATGAGAAGAACCTGCCACAGGCACCAGAGAGAAAAGAACTTGGCTTGATGAATGCATATTGGAAATCGTGTGTGTGTGTGTGTGTGTGTGTGTGAGAAAAATCCCAGAAGGTTACCTGGAGAAAAACAAGTTTTGCTTTGTTGTTTTGGTTTTTTATGAAAGGAGTAAAATCAGGCCAACGTCAACTTCTGTGGCAGTAGTAAATACACAAAATTCACAAAGTGGCGGAAACGTTCATCAGAGAGGCGAGTCGAGACCTGGGCATTTTATACCCAAATCTATGTGCATTCGTAAGTGAAGGGAACAGAATCCTACCCCCCAACATGCAAAATCTCAGGAAATATTCCATCTGCCTCTCTCACGCGGCAATATATTCTAGCCACGGGAAAAATGAATAAGAATTTATAGTTGGAGATGACATGGGTGGGGTTGGGGGTGATGGAGGCATGTCAGTGCGGTTTCACTGGCCCTAAGGAGCATGCTGCTGGGTGGTGAGGCTGTGTGCACGGGAAGCAGGGAGTGTTAGGGGATCTCTGTACCTTCCCTTCAATGTTGTTAGGAACCTAAAACTACTCTGAAGAATATAGTCATAAAAAAAGCTTGGGATTAGGGCGCGTGGGTGGCTCAGTCAGTTAAACATCTGCCTTCGGCTCAGGTCATGATATCAGGGTCCTGGGATTGAGCCCCGCATCGGGCTCTCTGCTCAGCGGGGAGCCTGCTTCTCCCTCTGCCTGCTGCTCTGCCTGCTTGTGCTCTCACTGTCTCTCAGTCAAATAAATAAATAAAATATTAAAAAGAAAAGAAAAAAGGAAAGCAAATCAAAGCAAAGCAAAGCTTGGGGCCATAGCAGGAGAATCCTGGTGAGAGCGGAAGAGTGTGGTGTTCTCAGGGGGCTGGAGAGCTTGTGGGGCCACCAGCAAGCTCTGGGCTGTGTCCCACCAGCGCCTCTGACTTCTCCCCAGGGAAAGAAACAGCAATGACCACCGTCCCTCCAAAGGGCACCTTAGGGACACAGAACCAACCTCTCTGCCAAGCCTCCACTGAGAGCAAGCCCCTTGCTTTTCTTAGGATTAAAACCAACCGGATTCTCTATTGCGAGAGAACTCTTTCACATTAGAATAAAATGAAACTATCCTCTTTCCATCAAGAAAGCCCCCCATCTCCTACCTAAAAGTCCGCAGGAGAACGTTTTTCAATGTGAGAATCTTAAACCTGCTCTTCCCCTTTCACAGATAAAAATCCATTATTTCCCGATAACGCACTGGCTAGAGCAAAGTAAAACAAGATGTGATTGGAACTGAAAGCCATCCAGTTTTATTTCTCCCCGCTTCTCTGATTTAAAGTGAAGGCTGCTGTGTACAGATGAGCTCGGAGCAGAGGTTGGCCTCTGCGGGAGCTCGGGGAGCAGCCCTGTGTGTGGGGTGGGGAGTCGGGGAGGGGAAATTCCACCTTTCAGCAGACGTGAGCGGTGCCCCACAAAACAGACAAGACAGAGCAGATCGATGGCACAGAACTAGTTCTCACATAGTGATTAGTGAGCGATCGTTCCTAACAATCTCCTTCAGTGGACCCCACAGAGGAGAGCCTGATTATCTGAACAAATCATGGTGTTAATGATGGCTGGGCGGCATTTGCAAACTAATCTGTGTTTTTACAGTATGTGACATCTGAAAGCTTGAGGTAATTTTCGGTCTCTTATTAGGTGTTTGAAATTCAGTTTGTAGCATTTGCTGCAAACATCAGCCTTTTCATTTAGCACCTATTCAGCCAAATGGGCTGGGGAAGCAGTAGAATCACCAGAAAGCCTCAAGAGAAGGTATCCATCAATTTCCATTAAAAGAGCAAGCTACGAATAATCCTATGTGCTCAGCGTATGGCCCCACCTGGCAAGTCTTCGGGGAGAGCTCCCAGAGGGCTCTGTTTTGTAACCTCTGAACTGGTTTTGTGACTGATGCCCCTGGAACCAGTTCACCGGGCTGCTCCCTGGGAGTCTCGCGGAGCTACACCTGTCGTTCAAGGTGTGCAAGGTCTTTGCCAATGTGTGTAACTCCCCTCAAGATGTCGAGATGGCTGTACCACAGGCACTGGTTTCCCTTTGGCCACCCAGAAGAAGTCAAGTTAAATTCCCACCTCTGGAAAGGAAGAACATCAGGACCATTGGATCACATACATCAGGCTGCTAAAATCAAAACCCATCCTTATACCCCACGGACACGTGGGGACAGGGAGAACGGGAAGGCTGGTGCTTCAGAAAAATGGGTATCTGTGGGATGTGGATTCTGTGACAATGCACCCGTGTTCACACGCACGCACGCACGCACACACTCACACACACCCCGCATCCCCTCCTTCTCTTCTACTGCAGGCTCTCAGCACCTCCACACGGCCCTCCCCCCTTCCCTCCTGGGGAAGGAGCAAAGGAAAGGTTTTCCCATTCCTTTGGGATCTGCTCACTAATATCAAAGCTGATGAATGAATCAAGGCTCACATTACTAGTAAATGGATTCTCTCCTGTTGAACAATATTTGCATCTTGATCTCCAGCCACCATACGCATTGTGGGGACACTAATGAAATTTTAGGCAGTCTGGTTGGAAAGGCATTTGAGCATAGATGAAAACATGGGAGCCTTGCTTATAAAGTCACACAAATAGGTCCAACTTGGTACAAAATCTAAATCTAGCTTGAAAAGTGTGGGCTTCCAGGAAAAGATATTCAATTTCTAATGCAACCAAAGAGGTTTAGTTGTAAATTCTTAGCAATGTCCCACCCAGTGTAAAAATTAGGAGTTGATAACAGCAATTAAGAAAAAAGAAAGAAAAATGGAATTTTGAGTTTTTGCTGTGGTGGTGGTGGTGGTGGTGGTTAGTTTGTATGTGGATGAGACATAAATACCGCCCCAAGGCCGCCGTACACTCTGTCTTTTGAGCTCTGACATTCAACCACAGAGAAGGAAAGAAGCAATCCATAGTCTCTAACACCACTTGTTCCTTGGAAATTCTGATCAAATTAGAACACAGCTGGTTGAGAGGAGCACGCTGGGCAGAGCAGGGGGTCCGGCGGTGCTCACCAGGGCGGGCAGCTGAGTGACCGATCCAAATAGCTAAGTAGAATTTATCTCCAAACCAGACAGAACACAAACATATCTCCGCCTTCTTCCTCAGTGAATATGACTCTTTGTGTATTTAAATTGTTTGGTGAGACGCCACCAGATCAAACTGTTGGATACAAATAAATTCCATTCATTCCTTCTAGTAGAAGAGCTATAGTTTTTCAGAAGATGAGATACGTTGTGTAAAAGAATATGCTACCTAACAAAACCCATGAGTTTTCTTCTCTACAACCTTCTCTTGGCTCGTGTTTTGTCGCCCGTATTTTGATCCCTCCCTCAACATGAGTGCTAAACTCGTTGTCACTGTCTCTTCATCACTTTGTCACTGACTCAGGTTGGCAGAAAGTGTCTGAAAGCTTGAGACATATTTGGCAAGAGAGATGGGCCAAGTTTAGAAGTATCTTAGAGCAAACACAGAGAAAAGATTATCCCCCCAAGAGAAAAGAGTGCAGAGGCGTGGGGAGAATGGGGAGAACAGCAGGTGGTCAGGCTAGCAGGAGAACTGGCGTCTGTGTGCTGCGTTCTGCACGGCGACATGGGGATCTAATCTCTGGTGCTCTCTTCATGATCAATGCCATTTGCTACAGCACAATCAATCCAGACACAGCCTTTATCAATCGTTACGGTGGCTGAAATGACCTAATCAATTGAACGACTGGATGGGGCCATTGCCTCTTTCCCTTTTATTATTTGTCTGCCACTTGAACCAATTTCAGACTTGTTGGAAATAAACCATAATTTCCAGAGACGCACCATCGCACCAGGTGCTGCAGTGAGACGGATGGATGGAAGGAAGGGAGGGAGGGAGGGAGGGAAGGAGGGAAAGAAGGAAGAAGGAGGGAAGGAGAAGGAAAGGAAAGGAAAGAAGATAGGAAGGAAGGAAGGAAGGAAGGACAGAGGGAGGACAGACGGAAGAAGGAAGGGAAGGTATTTATATCTGGCCAGATTCAGGTAAAGTATTTAAAAAATGAGGATGGCCCTTGGCCCTTACACATGGGCTCACAGGAGAAAGCAGAAAGTGTGGGTGCTGTTACCCGCCCTAAGGGCCCGTCAGATTGCCATCCCCAGGGGGACACTTGTCGGTCAGCTTCATGCCTCGGCCCCTCTCCCCCACCCCCACCTAGGAGCCGAAGCCAGAAGAGTAAGGCTGGCAGATGCCGTGGAGGGTTAGCCTACAGCTGATCAAAACGGATGCTGAGCTGGTGTTTCTATGGTGATGGGAACAAGGTGGGGGTTTCAGGGTTACAGGAACTGAGTCCAGACAGTCGGGCAGAGAGGACGGGAGCACGAGCACCGACCATTCAAGTTTCCGTAGTGGAAATATACTGACTTCTGTGTCCTAGTAATCTTCACATTTTCTGAGAAGGGACTTAAATTAAGCCAAACTGAGCTATTCCCGGGAACCTTTTAATTTACCCTTCTAATGAAGAGGGCGAAAGATGGCTCTTTACGTTAAACAGACGGCAGTTTGCAAATCGGAAACTTCCGAAGTTATCGATCCTCATGAGCGCTCTCTGCTGATAAACGTTATTGCCAAGTTTGGGCAGACCGTCATTCCTATGTCCTTATTTATTTATTTACTTCTAACACTTAAAAAATAGCCTTTGCTAGTAAGATTTTACTTGTTTCTTTTCGACTCTGCCTCTGGGATTGACGTGATAGGCAGGACAGAAAATGCAAGCCACACGTCGATCACACTTTTCATTCAAACAGGGATTCAGAACAAATAGTCTGAATTTATAAGTGGCCTTGTAACAATTATGTTGGAGCTCAAAACACAGTTGAACAAGTTATTTGGAGAGCCACTTAAACCAGTTATTCCTGGAAAAATAATTTTAAAATATCTCTATGACATGCCATCCCTGGGGAAAGGAAAGCATACTAATACATTCTAAATTATTTTTGCAACATCCAGGCATCCATGAAAATTCTGAAAAGACCAACACATATTTGTAAATCACTTTCAGTGTATGCGTGATCTGGATTCCTTCCTTTGTATGGATTTTTCAAAGCACATTTTTATTCTTTTCAATCTCCACTGAAGCCTAGAATTTTCTAAGAAGGTGGGATACCGTCTTCATTGTAGAAGAAGTTACCCTCCAGTTTTTCGTCTATAGTGGTAATAAGCACAAGTAGCAGAAGTCATGTCACAGATTACCAAAGAGGGCAGGAGGAGTTTTCTCAGGGGTACTTTGTCCAGTCCCTGTCCTTACCCCCATGCAGCATTCCCTTCTGATCCTGTCTGCCCTGGAGCCACTGGGTCCATGACCCAGCAGGATGGTAGAACACGCGTGGTGTTCCCCCGGATCTGCAGTCCAGGCTGCAGACTGCCCGTACACCAGGGGCACAGAGCCCAGCTCTCCAGAAGGGTCGGTATCCACCTCCACAATGCGTCTTACTACTTGGAAGCAATTACGCACTTAAGCCATGAAGAACTTAGGTGAACGTCCACCTCTCCCCACTCCAAGTGTGTATTTTCACTGTCATCTCCCCATTACCTATGACAGTGACTGACCCCCAAATGGGAAAGCAGCAACACTTTGCTGAAGGAGCGAGGCTGTGAACTGAATGTCTGTGTCCCACCCCAAAATTCAACACTTGAATCCCAATCCCCTATATAAGGAGGTGGGGGTGATGAGGCCATGAGGAGGGGCTCCCAGGATGGGATCAGTGCCCTTTTGAAAGAGACCCCTTGGAGCCCCGCCGCCCCTTCCCCACATGAGGATACAGGAGAAGATTCCATGTAGGAACGGGGAAGTGGGCTCTCACCAGACAACGGTTCTGCAGGTTCCTGGATCCCAGACATCCAGCCTCTGGAGCGGGAGGGGAAAATGTCAGTGGTTTATAAGCCATAAACTAGAAATTCCACTTCTAGATCTCTTTCTTCAAGAAAAAGCAAGAAATCTATAAGAAGTGAATCATGAGATTCTTGATATAAAAACTGAAAACAACCTTACAAAATTAGTTGGGGTTTTTTTTGTTTTTTTTTTTAAGATTTTATTTATTTATTTGACAGACAGAGATCACAAGTAGGCAGAGAGGCAGGCAGAGAGAGAGGAGGAAGCAGGCTCCCTGCTGAGCAGAAAGCCCGATGCGGGGCTCGATCCCAGGACCCTGAGATCATGACCTGAGCCAAAGGCAAAGACTTAACCCCCTGAGCCACCCAGGCGCCCCTACAAAATTAGTTGTAAAAATTGTTCAACAATAGGAAAATGGGTGGCATGGATGAGAGTTTCTCTGTGCACTGAAATATATATAGCGTTCAAGAGAAAATTTCATAATCCTAATTAATGATGGAAGAAGCTCTCATTAAATATCTTCAATCAAAAGAGCAGTTTACAAATCAGAGATAATGAAGTTTTTCTTGGCTTCTTCTCCAGGTACAGTGTACACAGAGGAAACACCCTTCTGTTCCCATCTGACACCCAGACTCTAACGTTCCCGGTCTGCCTTCTGGTCAGCTTCCTTCTCGCTCCACACTGTCCTTAGCAGATTATCTGTGGCCATGACATTAGTTCTGTGTCAGATGGATGACAGATGAGTGCCAGCGGACTTCAAGCTAAAAATCCAGCTCCTTAGAGTGCCCCACAAGACCTTCTCTGATCTACTATCCGCATGTCTTTCGCATTATCACTGCATACACACACGTGTGCATACACACACACAGACGTGCCCTGAGCGTTCCAGAAGCACTGATACACTTTCAGTTCTCTTGATGAGACAATCTCATTCCGCATGCCGGAACATAAATCCTAGGAGATATACGCAAAAATGCTCATAAACATCTTTGTTCAAAACAGACAAAACCCTGGAAGAAATGCTACATACCCATTAATAGCAGAAGGAGAAAATAAATTATAGTATAACCGTGCAGTCGAGTAGACCAATGAGAACACATGAGTCTCAACCACATGCATGAGTGCCGTGTACTTCCAGAACGAAATGTTGCGTCAAAAAGGCAAGTCACAAAATATATGTAGCATATTCTATTTCCATAAAGCTCAAAACCAGGCAGTCAATGGCTTGAGGTACGTGAGCATGTGTGCACACACGCGTGTTGAAAATATGAGGACATCAAGGGCATGATTGACACTAACGTCAGGAGACTTGTCCCCTAACTGGCAGCGAGGGGCTGCCTCAGGCCAGCGCAGTGGGACTCCTCAGCAGTGGGCACGGTGTCAGCTCTCAAACTGATGAATGAAGCTACGAGTGTCCATTTAACGTCATTCTCTCACACACTCTTCCGAAGCTACAATCTCTTAAACTGCTTTTTTAATGTTCCCCCCACCAAAATGAAAGCAAAAGCTGGAGGAATCAGGCAGGTATATCAGAGAAGGAAGGACCAAGGTGGGATGTCGACGGCAGAGGACTTTTGTCACAGACCAGGAGAGGCAAGAGGACCAGCGGGCAGCTCTGCCGCAAGTGACAACAGTGACTCAAGAAACATTTTAAAGTTAGAGACATCGATTTTTTTTTAATGAAAAAAAAATTCTAAGGAAGATGGATATCTTCATGAAAAACTGGTGCCCAGATTTGTGGCATGAGAGACTGCGTGGTGGGAGAAACCCCATAAAATGAAGGTGGTTGGAAGAGCAGGTAGAGAGCAGAGTGGGGGCCCACAGTGAGGCTTTGGACAAGTTCATTGTAATAATGCCCAGAGCCCAGCCCAGGAAGGCACCAAGTAGGTGGGTTTAGATTGTAAAAAGCATTTGGGCTGACATATAAATCAGTTTGGAAGGCCTGGTGGGTAGATATTTTGAATGTTATGGGAATTTACTAAGTCATCAAAAGTAAATGTATAAAGGAGATGTATGAAAGGGCTTAGAAACAAGCCTGGAGGGTTTCCAACATGTATAGGTTAGATGGAGAAGAATTCTGGACGAAAAAGAGGACAGTGGGCTAAGTATTATTCTACATTAATAATTTTTTAAAAGTTATTTAATAAAGCTTAAAAAGATTATTTCATTAGACAGGAAGACCCACTAGTCTTTCATAATGAAAATAGTCAACAAACTAGGAACACAAAGAAATCGCCTCAACCTGAAAAAGACCATCTACAAAAATCCCACAGCTAACATCATGCCTAATACTGAGAGGTTGAATGATTCCCCCTTCAGATCAGCAACAAGACAAGAATGTCCATGGACATCATTTCTATTTAACATGGTACTTGGGGTTTAGACAGGGTGGAAGCAAAAGAAAACTGATAATATTGGAAAGGAAGTAAAACTATCTCTGTTGGCAGATGACATGATTTCCTCTGTAGAAATCCTACGGAATCCACACACAATAAATGTGTTTCTTAAGGTTGCAGGATTCAAGTTTGATATAAAAAATCAGTTGTATTTGTATGCACTAGCAAAGAATAATATGAAAATAAAGTTGAGGAAACATTACATTATTTACAATACACAGAAAAAAAATAAAATATTTCAAAACAGATTTAACCAAAGAAGTACAACACTTGCCCACTGAAAGCTACAAAAGGCTTTCCACAAAGCACTGTTGAAAGAAATTAAAGAAGACACAAGTAAATAGAAAAAAAGTCTATGTTCATGAATTGGAAGGTTTATTAAGATAATAATACTTCTTAAATTGTTCTTCAGCCTCAGTGCAACACCTATCTAAATTCTAGCTGCCTGTTTTTATAGAAATTGATAAGTTGATCCTAAAATTATTATGATATTACAAGAGACACAAAATAGCCAAAACAATCTAGAAGAACAACAAAGGTTGAGGACTCCTTCTTCCCAGCTCAAAACTAAAGCTACAGTGATCGAGAGTGTGGTATCAGTGTAAGATGGGCAGAGAGATCAACGGAAGACAATTATGAGTCCAGAAGTAAATCCTTGTGTCTATAGTGAATTCATTTTCAAAAAGGGTGCCCAAATATTCTTTGAAAAGAGAATAGTCTTTCCATAGAATCCTGCTGAACCACTGGATATCCACAGGCAAGGGAATTAATTTAGCTCTCTGCCTTTCACCATACACAAAAATAAACTCAAAATGGGTAATACACCTAAATGTAGGTCTCAAAGTATGAAACTCCTAGAAGAAATCATCTCTGTGACCTCAAATGAAATAGTACTTTAAAGATAGAACATCAAAGACACCAGAGAAGAAAATACATATAAATCAGTATTCACCAATATTAAACAGTTGTGCTTCAAAGGAAACCATCAACAAAGTAAAAATACAAGCCACAAGATAGGAGAAGATGTTGAAATCATATATCTTATATGACATATCCAGAATATGTAAAGAGCTTTTATAATTCAACAATAAAAAGACAAATAAGCCAGTTAAAAATGGACAAAATATTTCAATGGACATTTCCCCAAAGAAGATATACAAATGTCCAGGACACATGAGAAGATACTCACCATCATTAGTCACTCGGAGAATGCAAACAAAGGCTGCAGTGTATTCCCAAGTTCATGCTTGCTAGCACAGCAGACAATCACAGTGCTGGGGAAGATAGGGGAAATTTAGAATCCTCATACATTGTGGGAGGGAATGTAAAATGGTGAGACCACTTTGGTCTAAGAGTTAAACATAGTTACTACATGGCACAGCAATTTCAGTCCTAATTATGTATCCATAAGAACTGAAAAGATACATCCATACAAAAACTCTAAGTGACTGTTCATAGCATCCTTGTTGATAATAGCCAAAAGTGCAAACAACTCCAGTGTCCATCAACTGATAAATGGACCCTCAAAACCCAGTGAGCGTATGTCATGGCTACAGAAAGGAATACAGTGTTGATACGGGTTGTGGCACAGATGAACCTGAGTGAAGGAAACCAAAGGTACAAAGACCATACGCTGTATCATTGTACTCATTGTATCATTGTATCATCGTACTCATTGTATCATTGTATCATTGTACTCATTGTATCATTGATCATTATATCATCGTACTCATTGTATCATTGTATCATTGTACTCATTTATCATCGTACTCATTGTATCATTGTATCATTGTACTCATTTATCATCGTACTCATTGTATCATTGTATCCTTGTACTCATTGTATCATTGTACTCATTGTACTCATTGTATCATTGTACTCATTGTATCATTGATCATTGTATCATTGTATCATCGTACTCATTGTATCATTGTATCATTGTACTAATTGTATCATTGTATCATTGTATTCATTGTATCATTGTATCATCGTACTCATTGTATCATTGTATCATTGTACTCATTGTATCATCGTACTCATTGTACTCATTGTATCATTGTATCATTGTACTCATTGATCATTGTATCATTGTATCATCGTACTCATTGTATCATTGTATCATTGTACTCATTTATCATCGTACTCATTGTATCATTGTATCCTTGTACTCATTGTATCATTGTACTCATTGTATCATTGTATCATTGTACTCATTGTATCATTGATCATTGTATCATTGTATCATCGTACTCATGGTATCATTGTATCATTGTACTCATTGTATCATTGTATCATTGTATCATTGTATCATTGTACTCATTGTATCATTGTATCATCGTACTCATTGTATCATCATATTCATTATATTATTGTATCATTGTATCATCGTACTCATTGTATCATTGTATCATCGTACTCATTGTATCATCATATTCATTATATTATTGTATCATTGTATCCTTGTACTCATTGTATCATTGTATCATTGTACTCATTGTATCATTGTATAATTGTACTCATTGTATCATTGTATCCTTGTACTCATTGTATCATTGTACTCATTGTACTCATTGTATCATTGTATCATTGTACTCATTGTATCATTGATCATTGTATCATTGTATCATCGTACTCATGGTATCATTGTATCATTGTACTCATTGTATCGTTGTATCCTTGTACTCATTGTATCATTGTATCATTGTACTCATTGCATCATTGTATCCTTGTACTCATTGTATCATTGTATCATCGTACTCATTGTATCATTGTATCATTGTACTCATTGTATCATTGTATGCTTGTACTCAGTGTATCATCGTATTCATTGTATCATTGTATCATCGTACTCATTGTATCATTGTACTCATTGTGTCATTCTATCATTGTACTCATTGTATCATTCTATCATTGTATCCTTGTACTCATTGTATCATTGTACTCATTGTATCATTGTATCATTGTACTCATTGTATCATTGTATCATTGTACTCATTGTATCATCATATTCATTGTATCATTGTATCATCATACTCATTGTATCATTGTATCATTGTACTCATTGCATCATTGTATCATTGTACTCATTGTATCATTGTATCATCGTACTCATTGTATCATTGTATCATCATACTCATTGTATCATTGTACTCATTGTATCATTATACTCATTGTATCATTGTATCATTGTACTCATTGCATCATTGTATTCATTGTATCATTGATCATTGTACTCATTGCATCATTATATCATTGTACTCAGAACCTTGATGAGCAACTACCAGAGGCTGAGGGGAGACAGCTGGGGAGTGAGGGCTGATGCCCACAGGTTTCTCTTTCTTGTAAGCATCCTTAAAACCACAGACCTGTGCATTTCTAAATGTCATGGTAGGTGCATTATATCATAATGTGAAAATAGCAAATGTGCGAAGAGGTGACCCCACTTTAAGGTGTTGTCCAGAAAGTTTGCTTGGAGTCATCAGCATCATTTCCTGCCCTCTTCTGGCTCAACTGTCCAACCACATCCCCTCGACAACCTAAAAATAGTCACCTTTGCTTCTAACATGATTTCTCAACCCTAATAATCACAGTTTCTCTATTCTAAATTCATCAAGACCCCAGTATTCTCAGTGAGGCTGTGTAGAGAAATCAGGCAGGGTCATCACAGTGTGAGCTCATGAGTGCTCTCCTGACCCATCAGAATTCTCTCAGGAGAGAGCACGGGCCCCTTTCCAGGGAGTCCTTCCCCAGCAGTCACGTTGGACCAAGACTGACTTTCTGCTTGTTGGAGAAAGAGGAAGCATGCACTCAGAAGCTTCCCTGTCTGTGCCCTCACCCAATAAACCTGATTTTATTTTACAAGTAGCTCTGAGTGTGTGGTTCCTTCATTCATATATTATGAAAGATGCATGTTCAAATGTTCAGGTTGGATGTTCAGTAGACGTTCCAACCAGCTAGAGTGTGCAGACATTACAAACTCCCGCGCGTTCAGCCAAGGCCAGGGGAGGGCTCTATCAGCTCTGATATAAAGGCCACTCCAGACACATCTTAACAAGTGAAAGCAAAGCAAAACAAAAGAGAAAACAGCCTCTAAAGAATCAAGGACCCTGAGATGCCTGGGCGGCTCAGCCAGTGAAGCCTCTGCCTCCAGCTCAGGTCATGATCCCAGGGTCCTGGGATCGAGTCTCACTTTGGGCTCCCTGCTCTTGAGAAGTCTTCTTTTCTCTCTGCTGCTCTGTCTGCTTGTGCTCTCTCTCTCTCTCTCTCTCTCTGCCAAATAAATTAATAAAATCTTCAAAAAACTACTTTAAAAGAAAAAAGAATCAAGGACCCATTCAGGGAGGAACTATTGTCAAAACAAAACTTTCTCTGTGAAAGGACAGAAATCCAGTGTCTCAACAATGCAGCTCCCCAGGGATGATTTAAAATATAAGCAGAATAGGGGCACCTGGGTGGCTCAGTGGGTTAAGCCGCTGCCTTCGGCTCAGGTCGTGATCTCAGGGTCCTGGGATCAAGTCCCGCATCGGGCTCTCTGCTCTGCAGGGAGCCTGCTTCCCTCTCTCTCTCTGCCTGCCTCTCTGCCTACTTGTGATCTCTCTGTCAAATAAATAAATCTTTAAAAAATAACAATAATAATAATAAAATATAAGCAGAATAAAAGTACACACCTCACAAAGAATGGTATTTCAACAGTGAATATGTACATGCAAGTGCTCAATATTCTTGGTCATCAGGGAGATGAAAATTAGAGCTGCCCTGAGGTACCCCTGTCCAGCACAGAACAGTCAAATTAACTAGTTGCACCACCTCACATATCAACAAAGGGTTAAACTACCCCCAAAGTGTCACACGTTGCTGTCAGGGTATGAAATGCCACTCGGCCAATGGTCTGACAGTTTCTTACAAACTTAACCACGGATGTCCCCAATCAATGGAAACTTCCACTACAGGGCATTTACCCAAGAGAAGCAAAAAATGTCTATCCATAAAGAGACGCGAGAAGGATGTCCGGGGCAGCTTTATTCTGAACAGCTAAGAACCGAGATGGCACTTGTATCCATCAAGAGAGACTGAATAAGGAGGTAACAGCTCATACCATTGAATACTACTCCACAGGGTCTTCAGAGGAACAAAGTACTTCACTCAGCAACCCTGCAGAACCTCTAAAACGTGCTGAACCAGAGTAGGGAGATGTGTATTTTCATGAGCTCCAAGACAGCTCATATTAATGAGAGTATAGGGTCTGCTGCAGGTGGAGGGCAGACGGGCTATATAGGGGCACACAGAAACGTTTGGCACCATGGAACTATTCACATCTTTCAGGAAAGGATTTAAGGGTCTGGATTTGTTCCAGCTACTTGAACTGTGACGCTTAAGATTTGAACATTTTTCTGTATGCAAATTGCACAATGAACAGAGAGTAAGAGAGTTAAGTATTTTTTGAAAAGCATTTATCCAATCCAAAAGAGAACACAAAAAAGAAAGAAAAAAAAACACAGAAGAAGCACAGACGTCAGGACTAGACAGACATAAGACCTTTTAAGCACATGAGAAATTTCACGCACAGTGAGGGTGTCCAAGAACACCACTTGCATTCTCTAACCACAGAGCAATTAATTTAGGAATGAACCACACAGTCTCTCAAACAAAAACATTTCATAATTTTAAAATATTTGGCAAATATTTTATTTCTCAAAGAGGAAATCATAATGTCAATGAGAAATACCTGGGACTGGACTATAATTTTGAAAATGTCAAAAATTGTAGCATGCTACAGAGACACTACTTAGGGGCAATTTAACCTTAAATGCTCACATACGAAAGAAGAAATGCAGGAAATTGATGAGTTAAGCATTCAGCTTCAGAAGACACCCAAAGAACAGGAAAATAAACCCAGAGAAAACAGAGAATAGGAAATAACAAAGAAGAGGGCAGAAATCGATAAGTAGATGGCAATACAAGGACACACTAGGAAGTTCATAAGTGGAGAGAAAATTGTTCGAAAGTGTATATTCCAAACTATTAACAGAAGTTGCCTCTCTTTGCACAGTAAAACTGAAGTCAGCAAGTGGGGGTGGGATAGAAAAGGGAGAATTCCAATTTTATAGTATGCATCTATTTTGATGTAGTTTACATCATATGGTCACATAAACAGAACTCGTTCTTGCAGAGCAAGAACATAGTACTTAAATGTTAAAAATATGTATGAGGGGGGCCTGGGTAATGCAGTCTCTCGAGTGTCCGACTCCTGATCTCAGCTTGGGTCTTATCTCAGGGTTGTAAAAAAAAAAAATAGGAAATGAATAATATATCATCTATGCCCCTCCACCAAAAAAAATCAAGGAAGGTGGAAAGAGAAGAGAGAGGGAAAGATGTTAAGTGTAGTTACGACTGCAGACAGCTTTGGTGAAAGCAGGCTTAGTCTCTAGTAGAAAGCAAATCTGAGCCAGTCAAGTCACGGACGAGCGCTGAGAGTACGTGACCATCTGCGTGCTATCTGCCTTTTTAAACCATGTTTCCGTGATGATGGTTTCATTCATTCCACAAATACTGAGTAGCTACTATGTCCCAGGCGCTGAGCTATCTTAGCTGCACAAAGAGAAGAAAATGCCACAAAACGTAGACAAAAAGCAGACATGGGAATAAAATCTTAACAGATTTGATGTGTTCTCTGAATGGTGTGGCAGCTTGATGGCGGGCAGGGAATCCCTTCCTTGGGACAGGAAGTTGAGGATGACATTTTCAAGAGAAACGGGCAGGAGCCCTTGTAGGAATGAAGGTGTTTAAGAAACAAAACAGAGGAAAAATGAGACAACAGAACAACAGAGGGAAACAGAGAACAAAGTGCTTGTTGTGGGAGGGGAGAGAGAGGGAAGGGGGAGCAGGTGCGGGTGGGGTGTGGGGGACGGGGCTAGTAAGTGAGGGAATGAAGAGCACTCAGACGAAGGGCACAGAGCCGCACCCAGGGCTGTCGGAGCTCCGTGGTGTGCGTCTGAAGCCCACACAACACCATGTATTAACTGTACTTCCATTTTAAGAAAGCAGAAAAGAGGCTGAACATAAAATTGAGAGAGGACACAAAGATACTGAGACAGGAGAAATCCTAGCACCGCGAAGCCCCTGACGTGTGTGGGACAGGTGGGGGATCAGTCGCAGATGCAGCCCCGTGGGACATCACAGCGGCCCTCAGGCTACGAGATGCGGTTTGGATCTATTTCATTTAGGGGACTTTCCTCGAGTGTCCCAGCTCCCCTGTATCATAAATCCTACCTGCTTCATGGATTGTGTTTTTTCTTTCTTTCCTAACTCTGTGGTCATTTTGTATCTGTAAATCTTATTTTCCTCTTAAGTCATTAGCTGCCCCCGTCCCAGACAAGGGGTGTGTCTGGAGCGTCTCCGACATGCATCCCACCATGCTGGAGGCGCATCTGGTCTCGGATCTGTTGGGGAGCAGGGGCGGGTTTCTGCTCCCTCCGAGACCCTCTCAGGAAAGCCTTGTCTCCTCCCTCAGTGTGTCCGTGTTTGCTGTTTGATAAGCCTCTGGATGTGTTCATGAAAGCAGCCCTCGAGTCTGTGCATCCCCCCTGGTTTATTGCCTTTGACATGGCACGTCCATTACAGTTAACGGTCCCGGACTCGCCGTCACATTTCATCCCCAGCTCACCTGGCTGGACCACACGGAGGGAGCCCGTGGGCTATGCAAGATTACTCCCAATTTAGAGACCTCCACAGAGTCACAAGAGAGATCGAGGAGTTTCACACTCTGCAGCGTTGGGCTGAGCCCCCTTCCTGTTTCCCTGAGCACAGGCCTCAATGTGACTATAACTCAGCATGATGGGGGCCCTTCTGGGCAATCAGCACAGCCAGGAGTGTCCCCGCTGCGCTCTCCTCACTTGACACCGGGGCTCAGAATCAGCCTCTCCCTTCCAGAGTGGTGAACCCACTTCCATGGACAGGCAGAGTATAGACATCCCCTTGCATTTCTATCATACATAGCACATCTAGTAAGAAAATCTTATATTTTTGTTCAGGATTTTTTTTTTTTTAGCTTAGCATGTATCCCATCACCTTATGGAG
Organism: Pteronura brasiliensis; assembly: GCA_004024605.1. Classification (NCBI taxonomy): domain Eukaryota; kingdom Metazoa; phylum Chordata; class Mammalia; order Carnivora; family Mustelidae; genus Pteronura; species Pteronura brasiliensis. Next base: position 107,196 of record PJEN01005133.1, read on the forward strand.
GAGACAATGTTTTTTGACTAAGAAAAGCTGAGCTGAGAAGGACCTGACCAGACAAACCAAATTAACTCAAGGAAAAATTGCCCACACTCTTCATCTGCCTAAGATTTTGAGACGGATGAACTTCGCCTCACCTAAGTCCTAGTTGAGGAACGTTAAGCTGCTTTGGAATCAGGCTCCTAGCAGCTCTGGCCATCCTGAACATGGCCATCAGCTTGCAAGGAATGAGGAGTTTCTTGGACAGCCTGCCTCCAACACTGCACCTTCTGGGGAGGAGAACATGTACCCATTTACATCCTTGTCAGTTAGAATTGCCCATTCGGGAAGCAGAAAGTTGGCCACCAAGGCCACTAGGGCAGGGACAACAATGAACACCTGGGACGGGGCAGGTTTTGGAAGAACACAGACCAGACGAGAGGCAGGAAAAGCAAAACGCTCTGCCTGGGAGGAACACTCTTAGCATCACAGATAACCGTGGGCAGTACTATGCCTTGTTCATGACAACGTTCTCCCATCGTGGAGCAGCCAAACCTGTGTAACTCTGCCGTAAGAAGGAAGCCGTGTGTGCCTTCAGATGTCGCACCGCATGGTTTAAGAACTAAAGGCCACAACAAGTATAAAAACCAGCCAAAGTAACAGAAAACTAAGCGGATGGTCCCCCAACTAAGTCACACATCGGGCAAACGTTCACAGTGTAGGGTGACCTACCGCCCCAAGCCGGCAGGGACTGAGCTGGCTCCCGGGGTTCCGGGCTTTCCGTTTCACATCCCACATCCGGGATGGGTAAAGGCAAACCACGTGAGTGATCACCGTAGTCACCACCCTACTTCTGCGCGTCGGATCCAGGCGCCCGCATGTGGTCCCTGAGGGAAAACATCGCTCTGCTTCCAGAAAGCACCTGCAGGGGGAGAACGGGCTACAAAGAGGAGCACTTCTCCGTCGGACGCCTCTGTGCAGGGGAAAGTGGGCGGGCGGGTGGGACTCTCAGGTGGGAAAGTGAGCCAGTGGGACCCTTCCTCCCCAGGACAAAGTCAGCTTCCTGTGCTCTCCACTCTTGCCTTTCCCCCAGGGATGGCTTGACATCCCTGCTCCTTCCCTCATTCCAATCCCTGATAAGTCATGGTGGGTTTTAGGAGGAGCCTTTTATCAGAGATTTTGAAACACAGGGAAGTAAAGACCCTGGCCAGCCTCGTGCAGGCTGGCGCTCCATCAGGAGCTGTCTGCTCAGGGACTGTCTTGTCTCCCGGGCTGTTTGTGCTGACAAAGCTGTGGCCACAGCCATCCGGGGGGACACGGCTTTATTTGAGGACACTGTCTCTCACCGTGGCTCTGCTTAGATCTCCCTCAGTATCCCGCTATGATCTCAAGAGAAATACCCCCAAGTGAGGACCGTATTGGATCCTTTCTGTCCTAAAAATCCCCCAATGGCTTCACCCAAAAGAGACAATCTCCCACAACTGCCCACTGCATCGTTTTGCCAATAATAGATACATCCACATTTACTTGTAGATTGTTTTAAATGTTTTCTAGATATTCAGCTCAGGTACATCTGCATCCTACATGGTCAGAAAGTGACTCAGGAGCTGGAGTCCCATCTTGTATTCCAGTCGAGGCCGTCATAAAAGCTGTAAAAAAGAGAAACTAAGTGAATAAAGGGACAGGACTCCCAGGTGTTGACTTGGCCTTTGGATCAATCCATTCGGACAAAAATATAACACTTCTCATTATTGTTTTAATATTATGCAGTTACGAGAAGTTACAAAAATGTGAGGGGTTTAGTTAGTTTATCTGCTTTAATCCCCTCCAGAGAGAACGTGGGTAAAAGTCTCTTCAATGGCAGATAACAGGGAGCGGAAACGAGGCCACGAGCAGAAACCGCTCAGAGGTCTATGACGGTCATCACGTCTGTAGCAAACTCATTAGGGAAACATTGAAAGATCGACCTTTTCCAACATCAAACAAAACTGGAATCCAGCCTCCAATTTTAGGAACTCGCAGTCATCACTGCCGTGCAGTTTACGCAGCACTGCTGAACCCGCACACTTTCAAAGCTCTGTGGTCCTCCTGCTTCCTGGCCGGTGCCGCTCACAGAAGTGACCAGAGAGGAGAAACGAGCTCCCGTTCCTGTGTGCGGACCCGACCGGAGCATCGTCACACGTAGGGCGGATGGGGGTATCGGCGCTGGCCGCCGAGCTGGAGGACTCTGGCCTGGCAGGGGAGATAGGACAGGGCTCTGGGGGACACCGAGAGCTGTCGGCACCGAACTTGCCAGGAGTTGCCGCCACACCCACCCAGGACTGGAAAACGCTGCGGGCTCCTCAAACAGGCCTCCTTCGGCTCCCAGGCCCGTGTCCTCTCTGTTCTCCATTACGGACGAGCAGCCGTGACCTCCTTCCCCCTTCCTGCGTCCCCTGCCCTCCCCGGGAGCCCCTTCCCTGACCAGCACCCACCCCGGGTCTCAGAAGCACATTATTTCCCCATGGGACTCCCTCCCCTCGGGTTGCAACTCCTGCCTCCAGGGCCACGGCGTTTCTGTAAAAGGCTTTCCTCGGCGCTCCTCCAGCCCAGGCAGCAGCCTATCGGGCGACATTAATTCTGTCCCTCACCAGCGGCCGCATCCATTCGGTGCTTTATAAACTATAAACTATCCCAGGGATCCGATTTATCAGGCCTGACAGTGCCTGGCCTCAGCCTAGTGCACTCCGTGGCTCCCATTTGTCATGATGTAATTCGAGGGCCGAAAATTCTCTGACATTATTAATAGTAAGATGAATCGCTGGAAAACTGCAGGGTCTGTGACCAACGAGGCTGAAATAATCCATTTTGGTGGAAACGTCTACGTGGAATTGCATTCCCGGCCGGCGGGCCCCTCTCATTAGCAGCCGCACGTCCGTGCGTGGTGGAGTGCCAGAGCATGAAGGCCCTCGAGGGGGAGGTGATGTGATGGCAATTCCCTTCCAAGCTGCTCACACCAAAGCTCACAGGGAGGAAGGAGGGGGCCGTGGGAGAGGGGGTGCTGCCCGCCCCAGGACTCTCCTACTTTGTCTGTCACTCGACTCGCAATGCACTAATCTGAGCCATTTTGCACTTGATTAACTTTAACTTGTCTGGCTTTGAACCTGGGAGGAGCTGGACCTGGAAGGCTGCTGGTTAATTACGAGAACTGGATTACTTAGTCACTCCGCGGGCGAGGAAGCCCAACCACCACCTTCAGCCCTCCTTACTGCCATCCTCCTCCCTTCCTGATGCAAAGGAAAAGACATCTCCACCTCCAAGTACAAATGTTCCTTTTTGAAGGAAGCCACTAAGAAACACATAAGAACACACTTGTCTGTCTTTTATTCTAATATCCGGGGGGAAATGGTGAATATTACCAGTGGATTATCTGTGGGACAAGGTTAATGGTCTCCAGCCAAGCCATGGAGCAGACAGAACAATAGAAGGAAATAGAAGGAAGGCTCCAATAATGATGTGCTCCTGTTTTAAGCCTAGAAGGACAATTCTTCCTCCAAGAAAAGTCTTTTGAAGTGATTTTTAAATATTATAATTTTATAGTTGACCCAAGCCCTATCAAGTAGGATTAAAATTAAATCTCCCCACCTTAAATATTTCACGGGAAAGAAACTGCTTGACTTTTCCCAGCAAATGCTCCCAGAAATACCAGGAGGGTTATTTCCTATAATTAACTCCACTAACCACGTAAATGTAAGTCCATGTCCTCCACGTCTGTTCTCTGGAGCAAAGAAAGAAAATCTGGGCAATGTGGTAGAGTCCATTCATTTTCCCTCAACAAATCCCTGTGTGCCTGGCACTGTGCTAGGCAGCAAGACGAGGTCTAACTAGTCACTGTCACTACCAACATTTATCGGTGACCCCATGAGCCTGGCATAGCCCTATGCATTTTGCAGTGCGCTCCGTACTCCGTCTTTGAGGAGCACACAATCCGATAACCAGGTCAGGAGGACCAGTCTCATCTCTCCCGGACAGAATTAGCCCGCGCTTACACTGCTGTCCCCAAGATCATACTCATCAAGTCTCAGAGTGTCCCCGGTGCTCATTTCTGTTTCTTCAATGTTCTTCTCAAGGTTTTCAGGGCCAAGCTGAGCAGAAAATAGCATAGAATTGTTCAAAAATAAACTTCTGTTCACCTCCAAACACATAACTTCCTATTGTCTAATATGAACCAAATTCCATATTGCCAGTAAATTTATGTGAGAAGTGCGTCAGGGCAATGGAGAGAAGGATAAAATGAATCGGTTTGTGTGTCTGTGTGTACAGCCATCTCCTAACCAGAATGTGTCCCTATTAGCTATTTTATTTGATGACATGTGCCCTTCGTCCTGCTGATTAAGGAGGAACCATGGATTGCTTCATAAAGGATTGACCACACTTACTTCCAGTCTCTGGTCCAGCATGTAAGAAGCTTAGAAGTCATCACTCCGTCCAAGATTTAAAAAAAAAAAAAAATGCTGAACAAACTGAAAATCACAACTCTTCTGAGACTCATCAAAGAATTGAGGTCACAGGGCATATCCCTACCCCCAGCACTGGAGGGACAGACAGGTGGATACAGAAAGTCACAATTTACCAAAGTGGAAATTCACAGACAGAAACCACAAGAACCCATACCCAGTTCCTTTTACCTAGTACATCATGTCCAGTTTTCAACAGAAAATTACAGGCTGTCCCGAAAGAAAAAACACAACACAAGCAGGCATGAACCAGACTTGGTTAGGGTAGGAATTAGCAGAGCAGGGAATGCAAAGCAAGTATGATTAATACGCCAAGGGCGTTCATAAAAAAAGTTGGTCAGTAAGCGAGAACAGATGTGTAGTGTATGCTGAGATGGAAATGCTGAGAAAGAATTGAAAGGAAATGCTAGAATTCAAAGACAAAAGAACAGAAGTGAAGAATGTGCTTTATGAACTTATCAAGGGATTGGACAGAGCCAAGAAAAGGACTGATCGTACCAAATTCCACAGACACTTTGTCCTCTGCTTTGTTCAGGGGTTCTGAGGTTATCCTGGTGACTTTCCTCTCCGGACAGCAACGCCATGCACTGAAGGCTGAGCTAATCACGAGCGATCTCCCCATACCATGTAGACTGTGCTCTCGAGCTGAGGGGCGGTTCCTGAAAGTGGACGGTTGCCATGGATCTCTCCTGCATGTCGCCAGGAGACAGCAGGGATACAGCGTCCTTCTGCGCTTGGTAATTAAGCTCAGAAATGTCTTAACTATTTCTGGGGATTGTTTATGGTTTCTCTCTACCTTGTCACTCACTTCAGTGCACACATCAGTATTAGGGATATTTTAATCAATGTGGTAAAGTTTTTAATCTTATTTCAATTGTAAGTGACTCAAAGAAACACTATTTTCATAAATAGCAAAGATTAATCAACTAAGAACTGAGCACTTTCCCCTATACAAATTTCCACTTTTTATCTAATGGAAGAAAAATAACTTATTGGGGAAAATATGCTTTATAGGATTTCATCCCTGAATTTTACAGAATATACCCAAATATATTATATTCAATTTTTAAATCACAGATGTGAAAGCTGTTACTCAAAAAATATGTAATGCTGCTTCCGCAATAGTATGAAGCATTAGATTTTGGTGATTAGCTCTCAATGCTAGAAAATTATCACCCAATGCAAGAAGAGAGGTATTTTCTTGGTAGTTTTGCCCCTACACTCTCATTCCATGCAAAAATCACAGTTTATCGACCCAAAAGCAAATTCAGATATCTAAATAAAAAACTTGTAAACTGTGTTAGTAGACTATGGTTAACAGCATCAGGAATCAATTCATACTCTGTCTTTCTTTTCCTATGGTCTCTTAGCTAATGTTCTTCACCACATAGTTGGGTAGAAAACACCAGTCCTGGGCCCTGAGAATAACCTGCTTGAGCATGAATTAAAATGTGCATTTTGGTTAGATCCTACATTCGTCAGTGCTCTCCAGAGAAATAGAACCAATGGGGTATGCATAGATAGATAGAAAGAAATGTACTGTGAGGGGTAGACTTACATAATTATGGAAGCTGAGAAGTCCCGTGATCTTACATCTGCACGTTGGACACTTAAAGAAGCTAGCGGTAAAATTCCAGTCCCAATCCAAAGGCGCAAGAACCAGGAGCTCTGATGTCTGAGGGCAGGAGAAGATAGATGCCCCAGCTCAAGCAGAAAGAGATTTCACCCTTCCTCAACTTTGCTGTTCTACTCAGCCCCTGAGTAAATGGATAAAGTCAGATGCCCTGTTGAGGACAGATCTTCTGTACTCAGTCTACTGATTCAAATGTTAACCTCCTTTAGAGATGTCCCACAGACACATCCAGAAATCACCTTTCACCAGCTCTCTGGGCACCCATTAGCTCCGCCACGTTGACACATAAAGTAGACCTCACAGATCCTATCAGGCAGGGTGATCACCAGAGTCTGCAAAGCAGTCTGGGTGGAGCCAGAAGAACCATCAGGTGGATCCCCACAGTTTGAGCTCCACACATCCTCTTCCCCCCACCTAGTGGGCCGCCTACATGAGCATGCTTCCTATCCCTTACCTGCATTTACCCCTCGCCCCATTTTATGTGTCTAGTCTTTTGGTGGTAGGTTGCCAAATCTTCCCACATCTTCACCCTTCCAGTATCCTTGCCCTTTGCCATATAACTCTGTGACACCCCCCCCCCATTTGGGTCAATGCATCATATACTTCTGTTTGTGTGCCCTGGGACTGGCTACGGTAAGATGTTACCAGATGTGATACAAACACATCTGGTATCACCATTTTGTATCACCAGATGTGATACAAAAAAGCCCTTATGCATTTCCACTTCTGCTCTAACACTGCCATCTAACATGCCCGGGCAGCTTGCTGGACAATGAGGTCTGAGTGGGCTCCATGGCCCTTTTCATAGTCTAACTTCTGCCACATGGATGGGCAAGCCCCACCAAGACCAAGAGAATCCCATAGCTACAAAGAGCCACGGTTTCCTAGACACACACACTCCTGAGCTAAATCAAATCCTCTCTTTTTAAGACACTAAGTTTGCCTTGTTGTGTACCATTATCGTGGCAATGAAGAATTGAAGTTCCTGGTTTGGCTCTCTGCCTCCACTCTTTGTTCAGGCTTTGCCCAGTATGATCTTCTCTCATGGCCCCTGGGGTGTATGTATCAATCACGTACACTCACTATGTAACAAACAGCCCCCAGATCTCCATGGCTCAAAATAACAAACATTTGTTTCCTACCCACATAATTGAGGGCTGCCAGTTGCTCAGCCCCCTGTCTTAAGCTACAGATCTCTTGCAGCTTGGCTGACTCCATGCCTTCCCATTCTGGGAACACTGATGAGGGAGCAGCCCCTCTCCAGAGACGATGTCTTCATGAGAGAGGCCCATAAGAGGCAGAGCTGGACCTTACAACGACGTTTAAAGCTCCCGCTCATTGGGCACATCTGCTCACATCCTGCTGATCAGAGCAAGTCGCACAGCTAAGTCCACCATGGCATAGGGTAAGGATGCGCCTTCTAGGGGAAGTCATGGCAAGGATGGAGGATAATCCTATTAGAGAGGCGGGAATAAAAAACTGTAACACTAACGTCCATCAGAATGTGATTTAACCAAGTCTGACATTACACTTCCCAGGCATTAAGGAGAGTCTGATAGGCTTCCTCGATAAGCTGAAGGCAGTCATATTATTGTCCAACTTGAGCTGAAAGATAGCCTATGGATCATGAATCATTACAGAGATAATAGGGGAAATTTGATCAATGTACCTGTCAGCCTCTCCATCACCCAAGACCCGTAAAAAACACCTGCTCAGAAACCAGGCATCTCACAGAGGGTTATGGAAGTGGAAACACACCCTCTTCTCACAGAATGAGATAGCCATGACTATCACATATCTGATAGTCATGTGTCATGCTCTTAAAAAAGGAACATGACTTAGAAATTTATACTCACGACAGCAAAGAAATTCTTTTTCCCAGAAGAACTTTTCTTTTAAACAAAAGGGGGGGAAGTGAGGTAGAATTGTCCAGCAGCTGCACACCCCAAATCACGTGTTCACAGACCTTTCTACTCAGTTTGTTACTCCCAAGCCCCCTCTGTGCCAGTAGGATCTCCATTCACATGCAGAAGACACCCCATCTTCTCCAGTTGGGAAATTATTTCATGGTCTCTTTGGGTCTTCTAGATTCTTTGCTTCCGTAATGTTGGTGGGAACCATGGGTGTGGTCTCTCACAGAGACGGCCCGTCATGGCCCCCATCTTGGAATGAGCATCTCTATCCACTTCTGGCTTGGTCACTGGCTAGTCAACATGCTTCTGCTGTGCAAAGTCCTAGAAATATAGCTCTTCTTGCCTATAAGTCAAGGACACTGGGAGCATAAGGACCACATGGACGCCAGTGCCAGTGTCCCCCTCCCCCACTCCTGCATATCAGCAGCCCCAAGAGTAGGGAGAGAGCAGCACGTCACAACTCTGCCCCTGTTTGTGGTCAAGAGGAGGCCAGATGCTTAACCGTGAGACCATTTCCAAGAAGATCTCTCATACTGAGAACTTTGTCCCTCTTCTGAGGAAACAGGGAGTTTCAGCCACACAACGACAAGCTGCCTTCCCCCACCATTCTCCATTCCTCTGATCTTATTCATCACCATGCCCAAGACAATCTGACTTGTACACATCAAAGATTGAAAAAATACTGAATTGTGCTCAAAATCAAAGCAGTCCTTTAATGCACTATTGTTAGTCACACTGCTGTCCTCAAGCCAATTTTAAAAAATCTATATACAAAATACAAAAATATATGTGTGCTTGTGTGTGCCAGAATTCCTTTATTTATATACTCATGTGACAACCAGGTTCCAGTTGGTATTCCTTCTTTTTTGTTATGTGAGTCACCGTACAGTCCTCCCTCAGTTTTTGAGGCAGTGATCCATGATTTCTTGTTTGCATGTAACACCCAGTGCCCCATGCAGTCTGTGTCCTCCTTAACACCCACCACCTGGCTCACCCATCCCCACACCCCTCTCCCCTCTGAACCCTCAGATTGTTTCCCAGAGTCCATAGTCTCTAGTTATTGTTTCTTCAACGGTTCAGGATAAAGTCTTTATTTTTTTTTTATTTGTCAGAGAGAGAGAGAGAGAAAAGGAGAACACAAGCAGGCAGATTGGCAGGCAGAGGCAGAGAGAAGCAGGATCCCCACTGAGCAAGGAGCCCGATGTGGGCCTCGATCCCAGGACCCCGGGATCACAACCTGAGCCAAAGGCAGCTGCTTAACGACTGAGCCACCCAGTCATCCCATCAGGATGAAGCCTTAACTGATGATTTGAATTACTAAAGATCCATCCGAAAATTCAAGGTATACTTAAAACAATATATAGTTAAGATCCCCAAGAGCACAACTATCATGGTTCTTTTAAAAGATTGCCATAGTAGCTATGCATTTAAAGGTAGAAATAAGGTAGAAATAAAGGTAGAAAGGTAAAAAATCCATCCAAAAATAGGAAAGATTTTCCATTCTCTGTAAACTCTTCTGTGATCTCACATGGCTGAAGAAGTTGCCAGGTCTCAAATTAGTATTATGTCATACACACACACGTGCAACTTGAGATACCTAGAAAACACCCGGACGTGTGGGGGGCTGTTAACATTAGCGCCCTCTCAGTCGAAAGGCATGAGACAGAAAGCACGTCCAATTTGCTTTTTAAGTTGCTTCTAAATTGCTCAGGAATAGATTTTCACTCAAACACAGACCTAGAAAAATAACTGAAAGATGCAAAGCATCTGTTAACGCCTTTCAAATGTACGTGAGATCTTAACTTCCAAGTCAACATTCACTACATCTACTTCTTTTGATCTGAAACTTTTTATTTGAAAAGAGCCACATATTTATAAATGAAGTAAACTTAATACTTAAAAAGAAAAAAAGTAAATCCTGTGTGTGTGTGTGTGTGTGTGTGTGTGTGTACGCACAATTTCCTCTTCTATTTCATAATCAAGCCTTGGTCGTCCACAGCCTAGGTAACCTCGCGGCGCTCTGTGGACTCTCTCCTGTTCTGCTGCCATCTTGGTCATTTTGCTTCTCGTTAGCTACATCCCAGGGCAGAGCAAGGGGATACAACTCAAATCAGCCAATTTGCTGCCCATTAGCTGCTCTGACAAAGGATCTCCTGGAAGGGGAGGCTGTGACCACGGCTTAGGTGAGATGGAATTGTCTGTAAATCCACGCCTTGCCCTCACCCCTGAGCACAGGAGGCAAGGGTTGGCCCTAACAGATCCACAGTTTGTACCTTATCATTTTGGAATTTGTGATAAGTCAACAGTGTTCAACTGCAGCTTGGTTTCCTTTTTTTTTTTAATAGTTTTTTTTTAAGATTTTATTTATTTATTTGACAGACAGAGATCACAAGTAGGCAGAGAGGCAGGCAGAGAGAGAGGAGGAAGCAGACTCTCTGCCGAGCAGAGAGCCCGATGAGGGGCTCGATCCCAGGACCCTGGGATCATGACCTGAGCCGAAGGCAGAGGCTTTAACCCACTGAGCCACCCAGGCGCCCCTGCAGCTTGGTTTCCCACGATTAACAAGAGGCTTGCTGAACAAGACGACCATAAACAATTGTAAGAGGATTTTTTAAAGGTAATTAATGTTAAAGTGTCAAGAAACGATGTATCGATAAATTTACCCACAACGTCCTAAGCCAGTTAACACACCATCCCATTTCATAGAACACACAGGGATTTATACCACTTAACAGAGAATCGAAGCCCCTTCCTTGAAATTCCGATATCCAGAGTTTGAAAGCTAGCATTTTTTTTTTTCTTAACTCATTTGGTGGCTGCACCCAGCTTAACCTAAAACAAATAAATGAGAAAACCTGCCCTGACCTGAGCCGATTTGAAATCTTTCTCTCTCCACTTGTGGGGATACCCATCCTCTTATGGAGAAATCTGGAGGTACGCCCGATTCTGGTTATGTGTGGCAGTTATGCTCGACGAAGTTGCTGTGGACCCTGAATTAGCAAACGCTGAACCACGACTCCTGGGCAAACACAGGCTCAGGTTCCTGAGAGCCTCGGCAGGGTGCTTCTGTCAACCAGTCCATGCCCAACCTTGCTTCCTGCGTGTTTCCGTTGAACGACACCATGCAGAGTATACACTGTCAAGTCACTAACATCACACCACAGCGCCGGGCCCCAAGCCTGAGAGAAGCTGGTCTGGTCCACGATTTCTCTGTGAGCCACGTCTGCAGGCTTCCTGCTTCTGGGAGCACCAACAGCTCTTCCCCACTGAGCTTGGGGGCCATTTTACACAACGAAATCTCCAAGGGAAGGCTCAGGAATGTGAAAAACATGGCACTAAATTCCCATGGCAAGGACCATTGCTTGCAGGGTGAGAGCTGGAATAGGAGAGAGAGCATCACCTTCTCTGCCTCGTCCGGGAACCTGGTGGTCATTGACTCAGCTGTCCAGCCGCTCTGCCCACGTCCAACCATGAAAGCACTGCAAGTATTAATCTGGGGTTGTTATAAATGGTAGCAAGCAGGTAAAGTTGCAAACATGGAACCTGCCAGTAACGAGGATGTTGTGAGCTGAACGTCTACTTCCTCCCTCAGATTCCTACGTTGAACGCTGACCTCCACTAGGGTGGTATTTGGAGGTACTGTGATGGAATCAGTGCCCTGTGAGAGTCATGAGAGCATCCGCTTCCCCCCTCCTATGTCTGCCTTGTGAGGACATGAGACGACAGTGGTCTACTTCCCAGAAGAAGAGCCTCACTGGACCTCAAGCCTGCGGTCACCCTGGCCTCCGGCGTCCACCCTCCAGGGCTGTCCCAGTCTGTTATGGCTTGTTACAGCAGCCAGACTAAGTCAGAGGGTCAACCACATTGACCCCTGGGTGCTGCCCGAGAAACTTGCAGTACTAGTGACTCAACACAGGAACCACTTGGCCATGCTAACATGTGAACATCTTCTGATTCTAGCATGTCTTCAGATCTCAGACTTGTAAACCCTTTCTTCCCATCATGGAGGGGATTCTTGGACCGTAAGCACAGCCCAGATGCTGTGGCCTTGCTAATGTCACAGCGAGCCCCCACCACTGGGCTCATTAACAGGGTGGCATAGCACTGCATCTCAGTTGGTGTTTGTAGAACAGGTGGGACTCCAGTAAAACGTGCCACTCACAACACCAGAGACCATTCTGGCGGTGGAAGACATCTGGGTGAGGGTCAGGAGAAGCCTGTAGAGTCTGGCCCTGAAGAGTTTGGGAAGTTTTAGGCAGCTTACTTTTTCTCTCTGAACTCGTTCTCACTGCGTAGAAAAGAAGGGAGTAAGAACATATACCCTGTAAAGGTCTTAGGAGCTCCTGAAATCCGTGGTCAGTGAAGACACCAGCTGAAAAGCAGCAGTCAGTACCTTGAGTCCTGGGATTCTGAAATTCTGAGGGACACAGAGAAGAAGAGACACCCAATGGCGTGGAGATAGAACACACAGAAAATATCCTCAATTCTGCGAATAAACCACTGAGGTCACTTTTGGAAATGAGAGAATTAGAATTCTCTGAATTAGTAGCATTAGCTACAGTGCTTCAAAGTGCTCATGAGTAGTTACGCATGTATTTTTAATATACTTTAAATGCATTTTAATGTTTTAATGTATTAGTACTAACTATATTTATACACATCTATACATATATATATATATATATATATATATAAATACACGCACACATATAAATATATATATCTGGGCTAAGTCGATATATATATGGGCTCCTTAGCAGTGTTGTCAAGAGGTGTGAAGTTTCTTGGAATTCCTCATCTCATTAGAAATACAAGAGAGGCTCACAAGCAGGCTTTCCGTGAGTCAGTATTATTTCATGTACTCGTATCCTCCGCGGTTATCTGGGATTCCAGATTAGCTTGTAGGAGAAATGCAGCTCATGGGTGATTCATGTTAAATGATGCTGTTTTTCCCTCACCCACTTGCTCGACAGCTGCCTTCCGCTTTTCTCAATAAGTGACACCAGGGCCCAAGCAGGAGGCGTCTCGTACGAAAGATGCCCCTGTTGACGGGGCTGCATGTGAGCAGACATTGTGCAAAACTTGCAAAACGCTTCAGGAACCAGTGTCCCTGGCTGCCTTAGGAGGGTATGCCCCTGGCTTAACCCTGGCCCCAAGCACAGCACCAGGAAAATGCTGGGAGGCTTTAAGGGACAATGACAGTCAGAGCTGTCAGTATTTCCGGAAGACGTCAGGGGCCGACTCAAGGGTGGGCAGTGGGAACATCCACTGGGTGTGGGCAGAAAGCAGGTGTGTCACCTGTGGAGACTGCAAAGTCGATAGTAAAACGGAGCACAAGTCCACAGGTCTGCTGTGACCGCCCCACCTTGGCAATACTGTGTAATGCCAGTCATTAAACACACCTCGCGGGAACGGAGTCACCTGGTGGCTTAGGTTCTAAAGGACACTGCTTGCTGTTGAGTGTTGGGAACACATAGGCAGCTTTGACTTGGTGCATTTTATCACTGGTTCTCGGATCGACACTGTGTCTCCACGGCAGGGAATTCAGCCCCATGCGGGCTCCGCTTTCCAGCGCTGGATCGCAGACTCAGTCCCTAGGGCTCCAAAGGGTTGCAGCTTCCCGAGGCCCGATCCCATCTCCCACCCGGTGGTACCACAGATTCCTCAGTTGAGAGAGTAGATTTGTGCGAAGGCTCTTAGCGCAAGAATTGCAAAGAGCAAGGAAACGGAATTAACTTAGTTCAGTCATTCTCTGAGAACGCTTGGCGTGTTTGCATTTAAACGGAAAACAGTGCAAATTTTTATTTCAGACATGGAATGTTTTGTTAAGGAAGGAAAATACGTTTAAACTAGAAATTAACTGGTTATTTCCATTTCTATAATAATTAATTCAATAATTAATTCAATTTAAATTATTAATTGCTTCGTTTAGAACTAAAAAACAAATCAAGAGTATGAAATCTTTAATTAATGGTATAATTTAGTTACCTAGATTTTGCCTTTAGCAATCTTTGTTTTTATTAAAAAGAACTTACAGGCTCCTGGGCAATAATATTTAGATAAAATATTGCTATAGCGCAATGTCATCAAAACACTAAAGTCCAAGATTTTATTTAAATTACTCTCAGATTTCTAGAACATTTTTTGTCCTGTGGTATTTCTTTTCTTCTCTATTCTTTATTAGTGTGATTTTACATATGTACGTTTACATACATGGCTTAATAAAAGAAAACTTTCACTCTGATCTTTTCAGTTCATTATTATTATTTCAGTATCTCATTTCACTTTTATTACAAGAAATAAATGTATCACATAGAGGGTAAGATGTGAAAATGACCCGCAGCCTTTGTCAGTAGGGTATCCGTCCGTAGAGAAAATGTACAGCGGCTTCCAGAAACGCCTTTTAATTTGAGCTCAACTCTTACTTCTGGCTGATGCACACCCACCAAGGTCAGGATTCCCGGGATGTCTCGGCACCTGCGCGGGAGTGGGGTGGGCCTGCACAGGTGGGGCGCCCCAGGGCAGCTCTGACCGCCAGTGGCCCCGAGCGCTCCCTGGGAGCAAAGTGGAGGGTCCATGGGGCTGTTTGTCCGAAAGGCTCTGTTTTGTGTCACCTGCACTCAGATTGTGAGGCTCCTCTCTTCCCCCTTGATTTCTTGCAGGTTGTAATCATGACGTCATTCTGAACTCCTACAAAGCTTAAGGGGAAGGCACTTGTGTTTAGTCTCAGAGGTAAAATCTCTACGTGTGAGGCTGACCCGTGTAAATTGCCGTTTGGGTCAAAACCAGAATATCAGCAGCTTCATATGGTTCAACCCGTAACTGTTGCAGACTCAGACAGACCGGTCTTCGGAAGGGGCAGTGCGGAAGGGAGACTCTGGGGAGCTGATCGAAAGCCACTTCTCCAGAGGTCAGCCCCTCCCCCACATGGGAACAAACAGCCCTTTTTAAAAAATACCCCCCAGGTGCGATCAGTGTGACAGAGCATCTCCCACCCACATGCTGTCCCTGAAAGGACTTGGGGAGCAGACATCTGTGACGCTGTGGACATCAATGCACTCTCTCTACGTCTGCTTCGAACGTCACTCTAGAAAGCCCAGCACCGGCCACCTGTGTGGCTCAGTCGATTAAGCATCCTACTCTCGATGTGGCTCAGGTCGTGATCTCAGGGTCCTGGGATTGAGCCTCACCTCGGTGTGGAATCTGCTGAAGAGTCTCTCTCTCTCTCTCCCTCACCTTTTGCTCCCCACCAAAAAAGCCAGACATTTCGCATCCGACCCCCTCCCATCTTTCCATCCTGCCCATTTACCACTACACTGAGGACACGGGAACAATTGGAAGAGAACGTCCATATCCCACTGCCTACCAGCCAGGTTCCCAGTCCTGGAACCCAGTGTGCTGGCCCTGTGGAGCGGGAACGGTGGGAAGAGTGGGAACAGACAGTCCTGTGGCCAGGGGCGGCCAGACTGCCCCACGCACCGAATCTCTCTGCAGTTTTCCCATCTCTCTCCAGAGCTGGATCTTCTCTTCCTCCCGGATTTCCGCACCACAAGCAAATAGATCGCCATGTGGACCATCTTTAAAGAAAACCCCTTCCTGGACCCCACACCCCCTTCCATCTAGTGGTCGATCCCTGATTCCCTGTTTTGGAAAGACTTCTGAAGACTTCCTCACATCCCTGACTTCACTGACCACTGTCTCCTTTGCGGTCAGACTTTACCCCAAAGGCCCAAGCAAACTCTCCCTACGTCTTCAGTGACTCTCGTGGTCATCTGTTCTGGTCAGTCTCCCCCAATCTCAGAGTTCCTGGGCCACTGGCAGCATAAAGAGGCCCAGGTCAGTGTAGGAAACTGCAGTTCACATCTCCCGTCACTGGTCACCCACGGAGCTGGCCTTGGGGAAGGTGCATGGTCTCCTCCTTGCCCCGTGTACCTCTCACTGGTCCAGTCCTCTTGGTAAGACAGCAAGAGGGACCGGGAAGGACAAGGACCAGGGCCCTGCAAACATCTCCGTGTGCCTTCCTGGGTGTTCTGCAACTAAGGTGAGGGCCCTCCAGTTCTGCCTTTCCGCTGCCGCTTCACCTCTCCCTGGTCCACAGATGGCCCAGCTCCCAGGGTGGGGGTTCCATGAGTCACCACCTTCCCACAGTGCTCCTTGACCCTCTATGCTCTTTGAAAGCTGCTGAAAGGTGTCACGGCTGAGCTCTCCTGTCTGGCTTCTCTCCCTCCTTCTCCTCGCCCTGCCCCTAAGTGGTGCTGAGGACAATGGCCAGTTCCACCAGCTCCTCTTCTGGGCCCTCTGTTCTCCATGACCGATGCATAAAGGCTCGCCCACAGGAGAAAAGGGAGGCATTACGGGCCTCCGTAACGCGGCGTTTGTGGCTGCATCCGTGAGGCAAGGCTCAGTGGTCAGCCCTGGGTGTCTACACCCCTCTTAGAGACATTAGAGCACCCTTGAGAGAAAGAGTCTCCTGTGGCCCCTCTCATCCCCAGCCTTTGTCTTCTTCTTCAGGCCCCACAGCCCCTGGGAGCTTCACATTGCAGAATACAGTGGGGATTCTTTGCCTTCTGCTCACCCCCCCCACACACACGTATGGTTACTGCTCGCAGCCGACAACAGCCCCCTCCCTGAGCTCCCGGGAGGTAGCCACAAGCCCCACATTCTCATCACCTGTCCTGTCTCAGAGGCTGTCCCAGAGCCACCAACGGGCAGCTGCACAGGCGGGGGACACGTGCAGAGCCACCCTCAGTCCAATGACCAGCTGTTGTCCTCTCAAAGTTTATGATAACGGAGGAACGACGGACCCACATTTGCATTTTGCACTGGGCCCCCGGAGTTAGGCAAGCGCGGACTCACGGGTCCCACCTACTTGCGGAGACCGGGAAGCTCCTGCCCTGCCTGAGCCCCGAGGGAGTTCGGAGCCCCGCGCGGCAGCCCATGTGACGCTTCCACTCGCATGTGATGCATCACAAGCCCACGGCCTGCTGAGTCACCTCCCCACCGCCGGCAGACTCTGCCCACATTCTCCTCAACTCTGCACAGGGCAACTCCATCCTTCCCGATGCTGGGGCCCAAACACTGGGTCCCCACGGATGGCTTTTCCTGTTTGACACAAGCCCCCACTTCGTCAGAGCCCTGCTGCCCCTGCCTGGACAGACAGACGGCCTCTGACCACGATCTCCACGCCCTCAGGGCTGAGGCTCCTCCCCCCGGTCCCCTGCCTGCCTCCTCCTCCCGGCAATGCATGCAACTCGGAGAAGGGACAATGTTGAATTAAATAAAAAATTACATGTGGCTACTCTCCTGCTTAAATCCTCCCCGTGGCACACCAAATCTTTCCCTGGCCCCACCACACGGTCTGTCCTCACCACACCCCACCCCCGCCAGCACAGCCCCCCGGACTCTCCTTGGTGGCCCAGGCACAACTCTCGGGCGCATCACGTCCTCAACTCAGCTCTGCTCAGACGTCTTCTGGGGGTGCGTGTTTCCTTAGTGGATTCGGAATGTAGGTCGTGCAAGGTCATCGTCTTTAGGAATGAGAGGCCTAGGGGAAGCAAGACGAAAAGTCCTTCCCGGCTGCAGGAAAGTGTCCTGTGTCTCAATGCTGTGATTTTTTTTTTTTTTTTTTCTGTCCTGAGCACTGGAACTTTCGCAGAGAAATTCAGCCCCTGAAACAAAGGGCGGCCTCATCGTGGGCTGTAGTTTGTGTCAAATGCTGGAGACACTGGCCAAGCCCAGAACCCTGGAGCCCGGCCAACCCGAAAGAATCCAAGTGATCCCAGCTGTGACAGGCTCTGCTGAGGTCAGCCTCTATTTAGGATAAACCAGTTGGACACACACACACACACACACACACACACACACACACACACCCCTTGGTATCTAGGGACCAGAGTAAAGCAAAATGGAGCCTAGATCTGAAACCCTCACCTGCCTCCACCCATGAGAGAAGCTACAAGCCCCACAGATCAGCTGGTGTCGAACCATCGACAGTTTTGCTGGACGCTGGTATAAAACTGCCTCAAGAGCTCAAGCCTATTTAATCTGTTTTCTTCTTTAAAAAGGACTTGAAAACTATAAAAATTACCTAGGAAAAGTCAATACAATGGCATACCTTCCCATCACAGAAGCTTACTCTTAATATTCCTTTCAAGCCTTCGCCGGAGGCATCTGGAATTTGGAGAGGGGGATTTTTGACATGGTTATGCCTATGAGCATACTTCACATGTAATTTTGTTCCATTTTTTCCGTAATATTATAGCATAAGCATTTTTCATGTTCCATGAAACATTTCATGCTTGGCAATAAGAGGCACTTGGTATATAGTTGGGGCGTAAATTAATTTAATGGCTTCATTACATATCATCATGTTACTATGCATAATTTACTCTAATATGACCTGGTTGGTTGAAATACTTGCTTCCTTTTTCTTTGACTGCTTCCTCTGAATTTATGCTGATGTCTTTTAAAGCATAATTCTGGAATGGAATCACTTAATTAGGTAGATATAGGTGAGCTGTTCTACATCTTTCTATATCTACGTCTCATTCTCTATATACATGACAAGCAGTGAACATAGGTTGTATATTCTAAGTACTAAGAAACAAATAAAAACTTTGCAAAGGTGTGGAGTTCACATGAGAAAAT
This sequence comes from Pteronura brasiliensis, assembly GCA_004024605.1. Taxonomy (NCBI): domain Eukaryota; kingdom Metazoa; phylum Chordata; class Mammalia; order Carnivora; family Mustelidae; genus Pteronura; species Pteronura brasiliensis. The sequence continues at coordinate 125,858 of PJEN01005133.1, forward strand.
CCTACAATACTTGAACGTGGCTAAGAAACATGGAGGACATTAGAAGGAAAGGAAAAGTGAACTGGGGAAAATTGGAATGGGAGACAAGCCATGAGAGACTGTGGACTCTGAGAAACTAACTGAGGGTTTTGGAGGGGAGGGGAGTGGGGGCATGGGTGAGCCTGATGGTGGGTATTAAGGAGGGCATGGATTGCATGGAGCACTGGGTGTGTGCATAAACAATGCATCTTGGAACACTGAAAAAATAAAATTTTAAAAAATATTCTGAAAGAAGGAAAGAAAGAAAGAAAGGAAGGAGAAAGGGAGGAAGGAGATAAAAGAAATGGTGACCATAAGACAAAATAAAGATGGTAGCCAAACCATGGTGGCACTCATTTTGCAATTTATTAATGTATCAGATCAACATGGTGTACACCTTAAACTTACACAATGTTATGTGTCAATTATATATCAATAAATCGGAGGGGGGTGGGGAGTCCCACAAAATCTCAGCCTCCATCAGATACCCCCTGACACTATCGGGCTTTTTTTAATAGTACTTCCATCCCAACACTACCACCATATCTTCAGCTGTTCATCCACACAATTCTCTTCCTGGCTGACACACAGGGCTTCGATAGCAAGTGGCCAGACACCACCCGGTGGCTTCTTCTCTCCTCAAAGTCATGATGCATTATCGACATTATAATACAGACAGGTTGATCTTTCAACAAAGCCACGACCAAGCTAGGAGTATTTAGTGGGCACATACCATTATCAAAGATATGGGATAGATATGGTCCCACCTGGAAGAAAAGCTAAAGAAATGACTTAGTCAACGGCCAGTCAACCCTGTTGTTCATGAGCACTGAACACTTAGCAAACGGAAGGCAGTTTGCTCAGGCAGTTTCCATGAGGCAGCCCAAACCCATGTCCGTCTAGTCCAGTCCTTACCAAAAGTCTGGAACACTGTTCTCTCTCCAGCTCACGCACACACACCCCTACAAGGGCGTGTGCACAATTATGGAATCCTTTCATCCTGCATCCCCTTTCCAAGAACTTCCCATCCTTTTAGGTCTACTTGGAAGAACCCATTTCATGAGACTCAACTTTCCTTCATGGGGCACTGTGCTCTCCATTCCTCACAAGCCATCTGTGTCTTTCGTTCACATGGTTGATAGTACGTTGTGATTTGTTACCTACATGGTGCCATATGTTGGGGCACTCCAGCAAGATCGTAATCTCCAGGAAGCGAAGACCCTGCCTTGCATTTCTTTTGTATCTTCCTAGCCCCGAGCCTTTAGCCCAAGGTCATAAACATTGACTAATCTCCCCAAAAAGACAAATGATTGTGGTCATGCATTTTTTTCTGATGTCAAAGACACAGTCTTGGTCGAAGGGAGCTCTTTTTCTCCCTTTTCCCAGAAGAAGAATGTACAAAAGGATAACCCTCTGGGTTCCTTGCACTTCTTCCCACCCAGATTACCTGATGGGCAGATTCGGAGGAAGCTCAGCTCCTCTTCTCGGCCTGTGGACACCGCCAGCTGCCGGCAGGAAGCACGTTTCCAGCTCTACCTTTTTGTGCCATGATTCTAATGGGCAGATCCCACTGGACAGCTGGTCCATGCCAGTGGCTTATTATGACTTTGTAGATAAGCCCTCTTAACCGGAAGGTAAAAATACAGACTTGCTCACACGGTGAACAAGTCACTGTCTCCCGTAGCTTTAGCAGTATGAAAACTATACTTTATCCTCTATCTTCCTGAGTTCTCTGTCTGGCTCTCAGTTGGTTTCAAATTGGGGTGGAGAAAAGAGGGTGTTGTTTCTGCCCCCACAACACAACAGCTCTTTACCCACTTCTTGCCAGCACTGTGTTTCCATAACTGCACCAAGTCTTAGACCCCAGGGGACCCACACTCCTAAGACAGTACAGCCAGTCCTCAGCACACAGAGCACCGCTAGCATGGTACCCATGTCCCCGCGTCTGAGGCCTGAAGAGTGTCTACAGCAGCTGAAAGCAGTAAGTACAGAGACTCTCGGAAAACCCTCGGATGGTTGTTGGAATGCACAGATCAGGAAGATTGCTCCCTGGCTGGGGTTTCTCCAGCCACCATGATGCTCTTCCTTCCTGAGATGAGCACCATCGAGCTAGCTTCTCCTGCCTGCACCCCTACTATCCTGTCGGAAAAGGCCAATCACTATTCAAGGCAGCCGACCCATCCCACGAGACAATGCCCATAAACCGCCCAGGATAATGCGAAGAACGGAGTCCTGCAGCCAGCGGCATCCTTCCCAGCCTCCCGGTAGGTGTCTGGGCTGGAGGGGAAAAGGCACAATGTGGGAGAGTGAAGTGCACTGTCCGCAAGAGGGAAACTCCGGGACAGACCTCAGGGGGAGTCTCCGGATCCAGGTTCCCCTAAATGAGTAACTGTTTCCCCTTATTCTAGAGAAGAAATCCTAGAAACTTCTCCAAGAGTAGGGCTGATTATTTTAAAGAAAGTCGTGCAGGAAATTTAAAACAATGATTACATTTAACACTGGAAATCGGCTGCCATTGTGCACAGTTAGATCTCATTGCGTAAGAATGCTCCTGCATATTTTGTCTAAATAAAGAACACACGGGTGTGATCAACCGCCCCAACGAAGATGAGCACTTATGGTCTCTCATTTGAAGAAAAAGCTTTTCATCATGTTTCTAAATGCATAATTTTCTGGCTGGTAAATAGTCTACATTTTTTTGTATGTCCCTAAAATGATTTACATAATCCACCTTTTAAAAATATTGTAAATATGCATTTACATGATAAAGTGTGATTAGACTATAATGTCAACTCATACATTTCCATGAAGAATGTTTTCTTCTTTAAGGAAAAAAAAAGCACAAATAAAACAAAGGAAATTTACATAATTTTTACTTCGCATTTGTGCATTTTAACTTAATCAACATATTTATTCTGAGATATAATCCGCTGATGACGCACTCAAAAAACACAATCATTTATGGAACTATACGTATATATGTATGTGTGTGTGTGTGTGTGTATATATATAGATAGATAGGTAGATAGATAGTTGACTTTAATTCTTCATTAATGTCCTCAATTTGATAATACTTGGGCCTCTTCTATGATAACAGAAGCTTTAACCATTCAAGCTTCTGTTAAACACAGTCATTTCAGAAGCTTAATAATGGATTTTTTAAAAAGTAACCTTTTTAAGTCAAAACCACTTAAGATTTACAGGAAAAATTGTAAAGATTGAATGTCGAGTTCCCATACGCCTCATATACAGTTTTCCTTATAATTAACATCTCACGTCAGTATGGTAGCTTTGTTACAACCAATGAACCACAATCGACAGGTCATTTTAAAGGAATGTCCACAGTTTGTTCAGATCCCCTTAGAGTGTACCTAGTATCCTTGTCCTGCTCAGGGTTTCCTACCGCATGCTGTATTCTATGCAATTATTCATGTCTCCTCAGGCCCCTTTTGGCTATGACAGTTTCCAGATTTTCTTCCTCCCGACAACCTTGACAGTTGTGAGGAGGACTGTTCAGGTACTTTGTACAATGTCTCTCATTTGGAATTGGTCTGATGTTTTCATCAAGAGGAGACAGGGTGACAGATTTTGGGGGAGATGATGGAGTTACCAGGTTTTTTATATCATGATGATTGACATTCATATCACTATTATTGGTCTCATCATGAATCAAGGAATTAATAGTATCCAGTATTACCAAGACACCAAGGAAGAGAAGAACAGATAGACGAGAGGGCAGCTTAGCCATGAGGAGACTGTCCGTCACCCCAACAGGAACTGGTGCCAGAGCTGTGAGGACAAAAGTCATGGTAAAGTGGGGTGAGAGCATCCTGAACCAGAGATTGCAATTATTTCAGCAAGTTTGAGAAGAGAGAGTTTGAAAGTAGTAGATAAGTAAACAGGAGTTAGTGTTTCTCTGCTGTTGTTTAAATGACAAAACTAAGCATGTTTGTAGATGGACAAAAAGGAACCAAAGGCAGAGCAAAATGGGAGAGAGAGGGACAGAGACAGAGAGAGACAGAGAAGCAAGGAGCCCTGAGGAAAAACCAATGGGCCAAGGTCAAAGACTAGAAGTATTTATCCTAATCAGTAGAAACCTTCATTCTCTGCCGGTGATGTGAGGAAGGCTGTGTTGACTCTCCCTATGGATACGTCTTCAAAGGTCTTCCCAACTAGTCCCCTTTTGCTCAAATGACTCAGAGTCGGGGACTGGCGCTTTCCACCGGAGAACCTTCTGTAAGATCATCTCTGCTCTTACCGAGGCCCTCGCCTGTCTGGAATTACTCCCTTGACCCAGATGAATTCACTTGTGTCCTTTGTCTCCGTGGTCCCACCATGTCCTAAGATCAGGGCATGACCACACAGTCCGTGTACCTGCAGTCATCCCTTGAGACACCTGCTGTCCCAGCTCGTGGTTTCATTCACAACCATCCTCGGTGTGGAGCCAGCTGCCTCCTTTCAGCAACCAGCTCTACCTGGCTCGGCTCCCTGTTCCAGGTGAGGGCAGTGTGTCCTCTGTTCACTAGAGGACATTGTGCTTGCTGCACCATGTCTCAGGAGGCCTGCAAGCCCCTGGACACACAGAGATGAGTAAGACACACATGCCCTGTACTCTCCAGGAGCTCACCTGCCAGCAGTGCTATCAAGAGAAGACTTGGGCAAGGTATGATAAAATCCCAGAGCAAGGTATGGTGCCAGGTGCCCACAGAAGAGGCTAAAGCAAGTGGTTCAACCCTTAGAGGGGGAGACTCCTAGAGGGGGTATAGTCCCTTGAATAGCCCTGCAGGGAGCCATCCCTGGCCTCTGTGAGGCTGAGGATGTACTTGCTCCTTCCGTTCCTCACTATGCAATGAATTAGGTCCCCGCCATCTCTTTCAGAAAGAGCCACAGGTGACATCCACAACACTTCACTGGAAGGGAATTCTGGCTGGTGCTGGATGAGTTGAAAGAAAATGCAAATCCATGTCACACAGAGGTTGGGAAGACAGAGGTCCGTTCAAGACACTGCTGGTATCAAAGGAGCCCTAGCAAGTGTCTGTATCTCCAACATACCACCTGGCCAGCCTGATCACTCCCTGCTGGGTAAAGCCCACTGTCCCAAAAGAGAAAAAGAAAAAAAAAAGACATCATTGTTGATCAACTACATGAATTATAAGACATAAGTCTCCATTTCGTTTGGTCCTATGAAACACCCACACATTTTATCCAGAGAGAAATGCATTAAAAACATTGTTAAGTAAATGGCTATCAGACACATGAAAAAATGTTCATCATCATTAGCCATCAGGGAGATTCAAATTAAAACCACATTGAGATACCACCTTACACAAATTAGAATGGCCAAAATTAGCAAGACAGGAAACAACGTGTGTTGGAGAGGATGTGGAGAAAGGGGAACCCTCTTACACTGTTGGTGGGAATGCAAGTTGGTGTAGCCTCTTTGGAGAACAGTGTGGAGATTCCTCAAGAAATTAAAAATAGAGCTTCCCTAGGACCCTGCCATTGCACTCCTGGGTATTTACCCCAAAGATACAGATGTAGTGAAAAGAAGGGCCATCTGTACCCCAATGTTTGTAGCAGCAATGGCCATGGTTGCCAAACTGTGGAAAGAACCAAGATGCCCTTCAACGGACGAATGGATAAGGAAGATGTGGTCCATATACACTATGGAGTATTATGCCTCCATCAGAAAGGATGAATACCCAACTTTTGTAGCAACATGGACGGGACTGGAAGAGATGATGCTGAGTGAAATAAGTCAAGCAGAGAGAGT